>JAASFQ010000926.1:0-12085 GCA_023333845.1 Globisporangium polare | reverse complement strand
GAGCTCTTGATCTCCATGACGACGGTAAAGGCGTGGGCAGCCGGCAGCTCCGACCGGAAGTGGCGGGGGTATAGGTTATACCAGTTTCTTTGATTGGCATCCCGCATACTTCGAGCCTCGCGCGCTGACTCTTTTGACTTGCGAAATCTGCAGATGATTCATTTGTAGAGGTTTGCTTTCGTCGTATATGATGCCGTCGCTCAACCTGTGCAGCCGTGACAAAACTGCCCAGCTCTTCTGTGCACCAAAAGCGATCGATGGTCCACTCGCTGCGCCTCACAGCCAAACCGAACCGAGTTAGGTGTGATGCCCCCCATCCTGCGGTCTGCATCCTGCGGTCTGCATCCTTGGGCAAAGCCTTGGGCAAAGCCTTGGGCAAAGCCTTGGGCAAAGCCTTGGGCAAAGCCTTGGGCAAAGCTTCGGTCGAGCGAGCCAGCCCCAGGCTCCCCAGCTGGCTGGGCTGGGGGATTGGTGCGCGCAGAAAGGCGACGCCCCCCCCCCCTGCCTTTCTGGAAGAGAGCTCCATGTGATGGCATCAGCAGCCACTTGCCGCCCCTGGTCTCACGCACGCACGCCATCGGGATGACTTTGCGCTGACTCGTGAGTGTGACGCCGGCCGCTTGTCTGCTTGCTCCCCAAAATCAAACAACCACACACGGCGAGAGAGAGAGAGAGAGAGAGGAAGAGAGAGAGCGCGCCAGTCTCGAATTTCTCGCCTTCCCGCTTCCTCGCTTCCGCGTCCGGCTCGGAGTCATTCTGACACCGACAGTCGCACGGCTCCCAACTGCCTGCCTGGCCGATCGATTCCCACAGGCACAGTATCCCCACTATCAACACCCAGCCAGCAGACCTGCCAGCTGACGGACTCGACACACAACGATGAACCCACTCGACCTGCGCTTCCCGCTCGACGACGAGTACCTGCCGCGGCTGCTCGTGGACAGATCCACGGTCACCGCCTGGACGCGCGCCGCCAAGGCCGAGATCGCCAACGTCGTGCAGAACAAGACGTCGTGGTACTACCGCAGCGACGAGCTCTCGCGCTCGTTCAAGCTCATCTACGAGAAGGAGTCGCTGCGGGGCTTTGCGCGCAGCAGCGAGAGCGCCGACAAGAAGGACTTCCTCTGCCAGAGCAACGTGCGCCTCTCGCTCGACGACATCGCCTACGGGCTCTACAGCGAGAGCACGTTCGAGCAGCGCTCGATCAACGTGCAGCTCTACCAGGAGACCTTCCTCGACGCCGCCGTGCTCCACGTCTCGGAGCGCCAGACCGTGGACGACCCGTTCCACTTTGCCGGCGTCAAGTGGGGCGCGTTTAGCGCACCCAGCTCTGGACTGGGGGCGCCACGGGACATCATCTACTTTGAGTACTCTTGCAAGACGACGGACGCCGACGGCCACCCCGTGCTCGTGCAGTACCTCGAGTGTCCCGAGCTGCAGCGCCACCAGCTCCAGGAGCACGACATGGGGCTCACGCGCGGCAGCATGCTCATGATCAACACGTTCCGCGCCGACAAGGACGGCAGCACGTACTGCCAGTCGGCCGGCACCTTTGACGTCGGCAAAAGCATGGGCTCCTGGGGCTCCACGAAGGCGCTTCCGCAGAGCTTCAAGGGCATCCTCAACCTCGTGGGGCTCGCCGACGCGCGCGCGATTGTGAACCTCGGCGTGCTCAAGACTTTGCCAGCCCGACAGGAAGGCAGCGACAAGAAGGCGTGCTACGTGTGCGCCAAGAAGTTCAACGTGCTCACGCGCCAGAAACAGAACTGCCGGTCCTGCGGCCGCTGCACGTGCCGCAAGTGCATCGTCGGGCTCAAGTTCTTCAACGAGAACAGCCTGTACTCGTCCACGCTGCCGGTCGTGAGCGAGAAGTTTTGCTTCAAGTGCGTCATGAACTCGCGCGAGCAGCGCAAGTACGGCGGCTCGCTCTCCATGTCGCGCTCGGGCAGCTCGTCGCTCTCCTTGTCTCAGTCGGGTAGCGGCACCTTCCGTGGGACCGCGTCGGCCACGAGCGACTCGACCAACAACTCCTTCTGCATCGACGACCAAACTCCGGAGATAGTGCACCGCATGGAGAACCTCGGCCTGTCGTCTCTGCAGCCTGAGAAGCCGAGCCTCACGAGCGAGTCCGAGGGCAGCGAGCGCGACAGCAACGCCAGCGGGAGCTTCAACTCGAGGACCCAGTCGCACAGCAAGACCAAGAGCGTGAGCATCAGCCTCATCGACGAGGACGCGGCCAACAACCTCACCATCGCTGGCGAGCGCCGCACCGCCAAGTCCACGCAAGCTGTCTCAGCCGCACCGACGGGGCCGTCGTCAGCACCAGCGACTGGGCCTCGCAGCAAGTCTGTGTACTCGGTAGCGGCCGCGGTCGATCCGCTGCACGCCGCGAACTATGGCGCGCCTGGCGCGGGCGGCATGCACGCGTTCGCCAAGATGTCGGAGGCCCTCGCGGCGCAGAACGCGCTGCTCATGAACATCCAGAACGAGCGCAACAAGATCCACGGCGGCCCTAGCAGCGGCAGGAAGGCAAGCGGCGCAGGAGGAGTGGGCTACGGCTACGCGCAGTACGTGGCGTCGCCGCCGATCTCGCCCGTCGTGGGCTCGACCTTCGCGTCCAACGACGACGACCGCTTCGAGATCCTGGACTAGTGCGGACGGACAAGAACGAGTGGTGTCCACGTGGACGAGACGCAGCAGTTAGTAGTGAGTGTCATTGGATGAAAGTGGCAACGAGTGAGTGTTAGTTTAGTGTGCGAGGGTGTAATAAGTTATTTCTCAATGTATCCCCAGTGGTGTATGCGTCAGTCAGTCAATCGACAGCCAGCGGAGCGCTTCGTGGCCAATGGAAAGTTGAAGCGTCCACATTCGATTGCTGTCCACATTGCACTTTTGACAAGCGTAGCGTCCACTTGATGCGTCCACATTAGTCACACACAGGAAACCGCCACCCGCTGAACTCGACAGCACACACTTTCACAACCATTCAAAAACGTCCCATTAACTTAACTTACAACCTCTAATCACTCACGCCGCGCCACCTTGAAGACAAAGCACAGCACACCTCACTGTCAGTAGGCGGGGGCCTCCGAGATGACTTCGAAGCGGTCCTCGTCCGATTCGCGAGATCTGCTCTCCCTCGACTGGTAGTAGGACGCCTGGGCCAAGTGCTGCTGCTGCTGATGCTGGAACTGGAGCTTCTGCCGCTCCTGCTCCATGTTGTGCAGCAGCGCCTCCTGCGCCGCGATCGACTGCGCGAGTTTGGTGATCGCGTCCGCCTCGGGGTACATGGCCGCAGGTCTCGTGGCCGACTGGAATTGCCCGCTGCCTCGAGCCGACCCCGCATCGCCGCTGCTCCGGTCACCACCAGCCCCGCTGTTGATGCGGTGGTACTGGTTGTAGCTCGGCGGTGGGCCGACAGAGGCCGCAAACCCTGCTGATGCGGCTGCGTTGGCCTTGGACTGCGCCATGAACGCCATCACAGGCGACACGGTCTGCTGCGCCTGAGTGGACCGGGGCGACTCAAGCACGGGACAGAACTTGCTGTTGTAGTAGCTGCTACTGGGCTCGTAGAGCACTGCGGGCTCGTCCTGGGCTCCAGCTTTAATGCCTCTCTGTCGAGGCTGGCCTGCTTGTCGTCGCTGGCTGTTGCTGCTGCGCATGCCCGTGAGCGAGAGCGCGTTGTTGCGGTCGTGCTCAAGGTCCTCAAAGTCGCCCTCGCTATCGCTGCTGAGGTCGTGCAGACTCGCACTGCCCAATTCCTGCGTGAGGTCGTCGAAGGACGACGACTGCGCCGTCTTGTTGCTGCTGCTCTCGGACACGATCGAGTTGACGAACTCCGACACGACGTCCTCGTTCTCGGGTCGCTCTTCACGCGCGCGCCGCACACAGGGCAGACAGAACTTGTCTTCGGCGAGCAACGGGACGTGCGACTGTTGTGTTGACAGGGCGTCCTTGTTGAGGAACCGGAGCTTGAGCATGCAGTGCTTGCAGATCGAGTGGCCGCACGACCGGCAGTTCTGACGCGCGCGTAGCATGCTGAACTTCTTCTTGCACAGGTAGCACGCCTTGCCCGCTGACAACGCCGTCGCGACCTTGAGCCCCGCCACGGCACGCGCGTCAGCGAGTCCGACGATGTTGCTCAGTGAACTGAACGCCTGCAGCACGGTCTTCATCCCCACCCAGGACGGGATCTGCTCGCTCGCCAGGAACGTACCCATTGACTGACAGTACGTGCCCTCCTCATCGGACCGGAACGTGTTGATCTGGTGGTTCTTGCCGCGTGCGAGCATTCGCGTCGCGTCGCTCTCGACCACCTGCTCGGATGCTAGGTCCGGACACGTGATGTACTGCACGAGCACGGCGCGGCCGTCGGCGTCCCGCGTCGTGAACGAGTACTCGAAATACACCATGTCCGCATGGGTTGGGACACCGGAGGGCGAGGCTGAGGCGGACCACTTGACCCCTGCGAAGTGGAACGGGTCGTCGAGCGTCTGGCGCTCGTCCACGCAGAGCACGGCGGCGTCCAGGAACACCTCTTCATCCAGGAACGCGCTCACGCCGCGCTGCTCGAGCGTGCTCTCTGCGTAGAGCCCGAAAGACACATCCTCGAGGTACATCTTGAGGATGCCATGCGCGTAGAACTCCTTCTTGCGCGTCGCCTCGCTCGTGTTGAGGAAGCCCTCGAGCCCCTTCTTGTTGTAGATGAGCTTGTACGCGTACTTGGGCTCCTGTCCGCGGTAGTACCACGACTCGCGGTCGTCCAGCAGCGCGGCCACTTCGTCGCGCGCCGCGCACTTCCACGCGTACAGCGCCGGCTTGGCCACGCGCAGGCGCGGGAGTGAGGGTGCGGCCAGTGGGAAAAAGCGCGGCTCCATCTCTCTCACTCGTTGTTAGTAGGAGCTGCGGACGGGATCTGCTATTAACACGCCCGGAGCTGCTCGTGAGTGGCGCTTGGTGGTCGCTGGTGACACGAGCGAGAATGGGAACTGCGCGACGCCAGCGAGATCATAACGAGACGAAATCGAGACCATGTGGCCGTGTTTGAAACAAAAAAGTGCCATGGAGATTCGCACGAGATTCGCTGTTTGGTCGAAAGACTTTGTGTTCGCTGCCTGTTTAGCTCGGGAGAGACCTCTCTGTTGGCCTCTTCGTGGATACGTGGAAGCGAGAGAGCACAATGATAAAACCTGTTCATGGGATCATATCTGCTCTCAAAGGTCACGCAGCCGTTGAAGTGGATATGTTGCAGTCGGAGCGGGTGGCGTCTCCCGAGTCGGGTCGAAATGGTGTTGTTGGCGGACTGCAATCGACAAGAGCGACACAGCGCATTGCGGGAGATACACACCATCGACTGCAGCAGCAGCTCGTAACCAGTTGTTTGTGATCAATCGATTCTGGGGCTCCACCGCGGGTTGCTGCAAACCCCGACTGAAGAGCTCAGGCTTCCTTTTTGTAAAGCCGTCCATGAATCTCCGAGATTCAGTGACGTGACGGAGATATCAGAGAGAGTCCAGAACGAGCCTCCTCAAATACGGTAATGCACGTCTCTGGACGGAGGAAATACGGCTCGACGATCGTATTTCGCTCTAAATCCGCACAACCTGACATGCGACTCGTATGTACCGTACACGAAACGGTCGTTCTGCAGCCAAGAAAGATCACTTTTTCTGTGAGCAGCGTGCACCGATTTGTTGCAGGCTTGAACTCCAAATAGTGAGTCACAGGAGTGCGACGCTGTCGCGCTTCACGGCGCAGCCCTTGCGGATCACCAAGGCGGCGAAGCTGCTGATCGTCACCGCCAGTTCGCCGCTTGTGAAGGGGGGGCGCAATGTCACAGCTTCACAAGGTGTATATGGCACACAATGTGTGTGGCTCTCAGCAGCATGCTCTCGGCATTTTGCTGAATGTGCCCAGTCTAAAAGAGATGCACTCCGCCATCTTGGCGAGTAGCTTTCTACAGTGCTGACAGACCGACTGACTCAGCAAGTCTCGGAGTGCAGCGGCGACTTGGTTGGCATCTAAACCCAGCATAATGGCCGACGCCGGCGAGTTTACAAAGAATCTGTTTCGTACTCAACTGGGAGCCCTGCAACAGCCCTGCAGCGGCAACAAGAACAAGAACAAGCCCGACTAGTTAGTCGGTGAGCTCAACCTGATAATTCAGCTGAACTGACCACCAGACTTCCTCTTTCGACCATTCCTCAAAGTCCTCGAGCTAGCTGTGAGCACTCGTCGTGGTGAGCCGTCCAGTCGGCGACCAACAACGACCAGCAGGATGGCGAGAGCGGACACTGACCTCATCGCTGTACCCACCGAGGTGTTTCCGATATGGGTTCAGCAAAGCGCGTGTTGACTCGAGCCAATGAGAGGCCGCGCTAGCGAGTTGTCGTGTGCTCTCTGTCCAATCGCTGATGGCGATGGCGGCGTGTCCGACAAATCCACCGTGACGAGGGCGAAAGAAGAGGCGCGCTGTGCCTGACGAAGTGCTGCATTGAAGTGACTTGGGGGCCCTCGTGGCCACCAAGTGGGCCGAGAAGGCGAGTTTCACAAGTGCCTCTTGCTCTGTAAAGAGGCGAATGCGCATCGTTTCAGAATTTCGCTCTGTGGGTCCGCGACGAGTGCCGTGGCTCGGCAGCTGAACCACCGCCATCCTCGTGATTTATTGCTCGCTTCTTTTGATTCTGATTACGCTGCTGAGCCATCTGTATTTCCTCCAATCGCTCCATGCGGCTGAGCGCAGTCTCGTAGAAGCCAAGCGCCTGGAGCAAAGGCGATGCTGAGAGAGAAGATTGGTTCATAGTGCACAATACTGCCGCTAGGATCACAGGGTTCGGAAAGAAAAGGTCGGGCAAAGTGCGGAGGCTCTCTGGTTTCCTGACGCTTCCGTTGGCAGCATCAAGTGAAAGTGCTCGTGGAGTGCCGAGTCTTGTTCGGCCAGCTCCCCAAACAAAGAGGTCTACGAGTAGACGCTGTACTGTCGCTAGCTGTTGTAGCGAAACACCGTTGACCCAGCAGACAGCCCAGACCACGCACGACTGAGATCGAGCGCCGACGCTGACACACGGAGCGGTGAGTCAGTCTGGCGTCGTGAGTCAGCTATGCATACAAGGAGCTCTTTGCAGGTCGTCGTCGAGAGCCGCGCGTTCTGGTGACGGAGGGCAGAGCGTGGAGAAGCCCATTGGAAGGCTGGTTTCCGCCTGAGAGCAGACCAGCCATCATCATGTCATTTTGGAGGTGCTGGGATACTGAAGCTTATTATTTGGAGTCGGCCCGGAAGAGGAAGGGCCTGGAGTGTGGGAGCCTTGCAGTGCACCTCTTGACGCGTGCCAAGGTGACTCTTTTTCCGAGTGTCGCCTCTCTTATCACCAATTGCACAGATGGCGGTACATAAAAGGTCTCTAATGCGCACCATGTATTGCTCCATCGAGCTATAGAGGAAGCTACTTTAAACAGGTACGAGTCAAACGAGGCGACTGGAATGCACCGAGCTGAACACCAAAAACGACCTCTGAACCGACTTCTCTCGCCCAAAGTCGCCAGCGAGGCACGCGCCTGGCTGGAGCGAACGAAGCGCGCCTGTTTGTCTGCTGAGCAAGTAGCTTAAGAGGGTGAGGAGGCTACTGTACTGCACATCGTGTTCTTTGCTGGGCGTCTCTGGCCCAACCACCAGCGTAGCGCTCAGTCTGTCTGCTCAGGTGCCAAGTCTCAAATGTCTCAAAGCCTCAGGCTCCGAACCTGCTGAGCTATCTGCTCCTTTCATTTCTGAATTCGTGGTCTCCGACACACACACACTGAGCCTATCTTTCGCAAGGATGCCAGAATCCCGCTTCCCGCTGGCGAAGGACAAGCTCCCGACGCTCCACGTGGACGCGCAGACGGTCGCCCAGTGGCAGCGCACGGCCCACGACGAGATCCTCGCGCTCCTGGGCGACCGCAAGTCCTGGTATTACAAGGGTCCTCGCGGCGCGAAGAAGAGTGTGTTTGACAAGAAGGGCGTCCAGGGATTCTCGCTCTCGGACGAGAGCTCGCGCAAGAAGGAGTTCTTCGGTCAGGGCCTGCTGCGCCTCTCGCTCGAGGACACCGCCTACGCGCTCTACTGCGAACAGACCCACCAGCAGCGCCTTGTGAGCGCGTACCTGGACGAGGAGTACTTCCTCGACGCCGCCGTGCTCGACGTCTACGCGCAGCGCTCGGTCGAGGACCCGTTCCACTTCGCCGGCGTCAAGTGGGCGGCGTACAACTCACCGCAGGGCCTCGTGACCCAGTACTCGGACCCGAACGCGACCACTAAGTCGGACTTTGTCTACTTCGAGTACTCGTGCAAGACCCGCGATGTCGACGGCAAGATCGTGCTCGTGCAGTACATCTCGAGTCCGCAGTTAAGCTCCGAGGAGCTCAAGGAGTACCACGTGGGGCTCGCGCGCGGCAAACACTCGCAGATCAGCACCTTCAGCTTCATGGAGGAAGGCACGCAGTTCAAGACCATGGGTGCCTTCGAGGCTGGCAGCCAGGTGCCCGCCTGGGTGAGCATGAAGTGCGTGCGCAACGCGTTCAGCAACCCGCTGAGCCTGGTCGGTCTCGCAGACGCGCGCGCGATCTCCGGTCTGGGCTCCACGACCCCGGCGTCCACGACCAAGACGTGCTACCTGTGCAAGAAGAAGTTTGGACTCATGCGCGCGCGTCTCAACTGCCACTCGTGCGGCCAGTGCATCTGTAAACAGTGCACGCTCAAGGTCAAGTTCATCGACGAGAACGGGCTCTTCTCCAGTAGCACCCCACTGCTCGCGGAGGACAAATTTTGTCTGCAGTGCGTGAGTCAGTCGCGCGAGCAGCGACCGGAGCGTGGCTCGTTCTGTGAACCCGTGGGGGACTCGATCTCCTCTGAGGAGAGCAGCACGACGCTGCGCACCTCACTGGACGAGCAGCTTCAGCAAAACCAGCAGGAGAGCTTCTTTGACACAGACTTCTCGGACCTGCACGACGATATCGAGGACGACATCGTCATCGCCGCCCCGTCGTCTCGATCGCTCTTTGATCACAACGGCGCGCGCCACAAGCCCAAGGCGCAGTACGCCACCCACGAGCCAGTGTACACCGACAAGGTGATCTCGATCAAGGGCTCCTCTCGTCCTCTCACGCGCCTATCGCCTCAGCACAAACAGCAACAGCACGAAAAGTCCCAGCCACAGTCGAAGCAGCAGCCAAAGATCTCGCCGGTCGAGGCGTTCCTCGCGAAAGCCAAGGCTGAGCAGCAACGCGCCGCCGCAGCTTCGAAGATGAAGCAGCAGAAGACCGAAGGCCCTGCGTACGCCATCCCAGTAGCCGGCCCAGGCTCCGAGGTGTTCAGCAAGCTCACACAGTCCATCGCCGCGCAGGAGAAGCTGTTGGCGTCCATCCAGCAGGAGGCGCGCAACATCCGCGCGCGCACGGCGAGCCAGGAGCACCAGTTTTCGCCTTCTTCTTCTTCTTCTCTGTCGCAGCAGCAGCAGCGTCGCCGTCATGTGGACATCCCCGAGAACGACCGCTTCGAAGTCGTCGCGTGAAGCGCGACTTGGGATGGAAAGGGAGTAAGTTATCTGACCCAGAGACAGAGAGCGAGTACCGAGCGGAAGTACTCACACCTTGGTCCTGGAACGAGTGTTTTATTAGTATGTTGAGAGAGAGTTTAGTTGGGCTTTGTAGGTGCCAGAATGCGTGAATTACACTCCGTTAAAGCAGCGCCGAGTGGAAGTGCTCAAAGACGAAGATTTGTTATTGAGCGAATATGCTGCTTTGTTTTGCGAGAGTCTGTCTACAAAGCGACCCAGAGAACTATTCTCGCAGCAGGCTTTTTTTAGTAAAGCCGCATTCAGACATGCGTCTTGTTGGCTTCCAGCTTTCGCTCACCAAAGGAAAAGAGAAAAACGTACCTCAGGATGCTCGTGATCACCTCCTGTACCTCGTTGTCGTCCCGTCTCACAACTGCACCAGTCCGAACCTCCCTCGCCTCGACAGTGTTCGTCGCAGCTCTTGACTTTCTTTCGATGGAAAGTCGTGCGCAACTCGTTAAAAAAATGCAAAGTCATCAAAAATGCAAAGTCATCGAGAACTGACCGAACACGAAAACGCACCAGCTTCCAGCCCAATCGATAAATCGGGCTGTACGGAGTCCATAGATTACGAGGAGACGCCCTACAGAGGCCACGGCGAACGCGCGAGCAACCATATGTAGTGCCGTAGCGAGGACGGGGCGACAAAAGATCCTGTGCTCGCGGGCGTCCTGCGCTTTTCGTGCTTTGGTGTGCGAAAGCGAAGCGCGTGCACCGTTGTGATGAACCCGGAGACCCAGTCATACATTTGTCATCGCCCGCACCAACCTCGTCCAAAGCCGACAATCCTTGGAAAGTCGGACGTTTCTTTCCAAAAAATATCGTCAACTTCACACGCGTCATCGGGAGCTGAGGAACACGAACGCAGCAGCTTCCCATCCACACAACAGCAAAAACGAGGTGTCTGAGTGGACAAAGTCCACTAAGCCAAGCTGGTCGGTAATGGAGGAACAGCCTCTTCTACGAGTCTCTGTATGGCGAGCACGTGGGCGATGACGTGCGTCCATGCGTGCTGGATTGCGTAGGTTTACATATTCTCTCACGTGCGTCTCGCCTTTCGTCGAGCCATTAGACGCGCTGCTCGCCGAAAGGCTGACAAACAAACCAACGCACGTATGAATAGAGAGAACCCAAGTAATCTGGCGTGACTTGACATTCGAAAAACGGTGGTCGACCTTCTCTCGTGGTGCACAAGAGCGGCAGTATTATTTGCTGCCTTTCTCGATGTACTCGCCGTGCACTGTGTACTGCTGCACATGTCTTTTGCTTTCTTTGCGAGACACAAGTTCCCGATGGCTACCACGGAGGAGCTGCTGTACACTATATGATCCGGCCTTGGGCTATTTACCAGACTTGGCACCTGCTGGGGGGCCATTTCCCCCCCATGCACTCTTCGACATGGGAATAAACATCAAGTGAGACTCTAAGAGCTGAGCGATTTGCGGAGCCATCCGTACGACCCATAACCTCGTGAGTATACTCGGAGTGAGTTGCCGCAGTCAAGAAGCGGAAAAGCGGAAAAGCACAAACGCACAAAAGGCCAGCTAACGCGCGAATGAATAGAGAGAAGCTGGCCTAACGTTGCGTGGAAAATCGAATGAACCTGGCGTGCGCTGGCATCGCACTCCCCACTTGAAAAACAAATGGTGATCGCCACATAAGAGCAGCAATATGAATTGCTTGTGTGGGCACACATGCGACCGCGTTTGCCTGTGATCGGTGCCAGGGTTTGATGATTTGATCACGTACTACTGGTGATCCCAGGCAAGTGATCCACGGATGAGCCGCTGCTCTTTCGGTTCAGCGTTCACGGTCCTCTGCGGCGATACTGTACACTGATGCTGAAGATACGTTTCGCCGACTTTGAGAGCGCAATGCAAGCGAATCCGACCTGGATGCCTCGAACCGAGATGAGAGCTCACACTTGGCTCCTGCGAGGATCCAGGTGGCCGATTTACTCGTCAGGTTACGCCATCCATCCACACGATATGGGGGATCCAAGCGTTTTCACCCGGCGTGAACTGACTCAGTAGTTAGGCGGAAAGGCGACCAAGACGAAAGCATACGCGCACGTCCGTGGTTGCGGGTCGATACGGTACTTTATGAAGCAGGACGTTCGCGAGCTCATGACGTCAGGACGTCGGGTTGGCCAGAGCAGACAGAGCAGAGCGCCAGGGAGCCACACGCTCTGTGGATGGACTGGGTGTTTTTCTGGCTGGTAATGGCAAACGAGACAGGGGTTTGCTCACGCGTCTTTCCGTGGCACCAGGGTCTCGAAACGCCACGTGCGTCTTGCCTTTTACATGTCACTCACGTGGCTTGAAACACAGAGCCCAGAGGCAAGCTGTCAGTCGGTCGATGGCTTTCATCGGGAACCGAAAAGCCTGGATCACCCGTATGAATACCTATCACGGTTCTACTTTCCCTTTGCAGAGGTGCATTCAAGGCGAAAATCAAGACGTGCCATAATCATAGAGGCATCGACATTGAAGAGG
>JAASFQ010000925.1:0-12107 GCA_023333845.1 Globisporangium polare | reverse complement strand
TCTATTCGCTTTCCCTTTTATCGAGAGGTGAAGGGGTTTCTGGCTTCTATTTTGTGGCAACTTCGTCTATCGTATGTGGACCATCCCGGCGCTTCAAGCATCATTGATCAATTCGTGCGCTTCTGCTGCTTACTCTTCTGCTTCCACTCCTGCGTGTTCGGCCGCTTCTTCTGCTGCTTCTGTTGACTCTGGTTCTGCTTTTGCTTGGGCTTCGTCGACGCGTCTCCGTGCGGCGCTGGAGCTGTCGCCTTTGCTTGTGGATGCGCCTGCTGCTTTCCCTGTGCTCTCTGCGGCTGTGGCTTTGCTGCTGGGACCTGAATGAACTCGCCGTCGCTCGCCTGCTCTGCATCGTTTTGCTCGACTTCCACGTCTGCGCCTCCAGAGTCTAGCTTGCTCTCGTCGGCATCGCTCTCTTCGCCGTCCTCTTTCTCAGCGTCGTCGTCGTCATCGTCGTCACTACCCGCCTCCTTCTTCAACGCATCTACGGCGGCTTTCGCTGCAGCCTCGGCCTCCGCCTGCTGCTTCTTGAGCAGCTTTGTGGCGTCTCTGTCCTGCGCAGACTTCTTGCGGCGATCCCGACGCGACGCCTTCGCTTCCTCTCGCCACGCCAGGAGTGCTCGCGTGCGCGGCGTCTCAAACACCGAGTCCAGCCACTCCTTCTCGCCGTGCCACTCGTGCACCAACACTTTCTCTAGCAGGCCTTTGTTCTGCGCATCATCATCATCCCCACACCAGTAAGCTCAACAGAAGGTCGACAGAGCCAAAGCCAATACTCTCACACTGAAGACAGCTAACGCACCAGAATGTTCATATCCAAGAAGCCTTTGCAGCCTGAAGCCTCCACTTTCTTTCGCCCGACGACGTCTATAAACTTGTCCACACAGAGCTGCACGTTTCCAACAAGCCTCACGTCAGTAAGCAGACCATCTTTAACACACCAAAGACACCACGTAGCACAGCAAACGCACCTCGCCCTTGCTATCTGTGTCGATCTCTTTCGTCGCGTAGAACTCGAGCAGCTTGTCGATCTGCGCTTCCGCCGCGACAATAAATAGGAGGTGGAGCTCGCCCATCGTGATCAGTCGTCCGTGCGCGATCTTGAGCTCGGCCAGCCACGCCTTCAGGATCGACAGGTACTGCTTGCGGTCGCGCAGCGTGTCGATGCGGATCAGCAGCGCTTCCATTATCGCGTCTTGCTGCTGCTCAGTGGGTTCGCTTTCAAGCGAGCGTGGCGTCCGTCTCGTGCAGCGAGCTTTTCGTCGTTCACAACTGCCTGCCACTCCTTCCAAAGCGTCAGACGTTTTTTGTTGTTGTTGTTTTTTTACATGTTTGAGCTTTGTTCATTTCTTTTAAAAGCATTTTTTTTAAATGGGGAAAAGCTCGCATTTGTGGGAAAGCCCGCATTTTGCAGATTTAGAGCCTGGCGAAGATGGAGATCCCGCTGAACGCGATGGAGGAGGACGGCGACGAGGAGGCGCGCGCGCCGGCGTTCACGATCCCCATGCGCGGCAACACGGTGTCCCTCTCGTCCATCTTGTCGTCGTCGTCAGAGCAGGGAGAGCACGAAGAGGGCGAGGCGCGCGGACAAAGCCCGCCACGGCAGCAACAACGACAAGGGGAGGGGCAACACCACGCGCCATCGCGCTTCGAGAGCGATGTGACGCATATCGCTGTGCCCCAGCAGCAGCCACCATCGCATCGACCGAGACTTCGTGGCGGTCTGTCGAACCTCATGAACTCCCCCATGGACGAGGACGTGATCATGCAGGACCCTCGCGGTCACTTTGTCGGGACCATGAGTGTCACGATCGAATCCTCGGACCCGCCGACCCCCGTCCCTGTGCGTCAAGAGCCAGAAGACGTACAGCCGCAAGTCCAGGCGGAGCCAGATTCAGCGCCAGTTAAGGCTGACGAAGAGCGCCTTCATGAGATGGAAGTGGACAGCGTCGAGGAAGAGAACACGTCGCCCCGGTCCCTGTCCGACTCGCCAGTGCCCGTTCGCCAGCGCAAGCAGTCGCTGATCGAGATCAACATCCAGTCAGTGGTGCTGAACGACCAAGACCTCGAGAATCTGAAAGTGGAGCTCCAGAGCGCGATCCAGAAGTACCTGGTCGCAGAAGCGAAGGGCGACGGCGGCGCTCCGCCGACAAAGCGGCAGAAGAAAGGCAAGCACGCTCGCAAAGCCAAGACGACGCTGTCCGCAGGTATGCTACATACTGCTAATGTTGCACGCTGTACACAGTCTGATATCGTGTGTGTGTGCTTGTGCGAATATGCTTAGATGAAAGCATTGCGGAGATTCAAAAGTGCATCCAGCACCTGAACCAGAAAGTCGGCGCGCAGTTCGAGTCCTCGACTGTTCTGCGTGAAGTCGTGCAGTTCTGCCTGACTTTTTGCAGCGTGCTCAACGAAAAAGACCCTGTCGAGAAGATTGTCGTCAAGAACAAGAAGCCGTCGCCACAAGAAGGATCAGCCGGCGTGTCTACCAGTGAGATCGAGGTCAACTATGACGCAACGCTGGCGGCGCTCATCCAGAAGCCGTTGTACTACCACCTGCTGTCTGTGGCTCGGCGCGCGATTTCCAGCTGCAACGAACAAGATGCAAATGCGTTGATGTCGCAAGTGCTGCAGTGGTGCCTCGGGTCTTCTTCACCTGCAAGCTGGAGCTGGGTGATGGCATTCATTGGCCAGAGTGACTCGTTTGCCATGGTCGAGTTTCTCTTCCGCGAGTTGGTCTTCAGTCAAGCGGGCAACGAAGCTGCAAGCCGATCCACTGTTTCCGTCATTGAGCACCTCGTGTCCAAGAACCCAGCGCAGCTCGTGGACGTCGTTCGTGACTTGGTGGAAGACATCGCTTCGGATGATGTGCATGAGGTCAATGGAAAGCCAGTCCCGTGGGTGGTGAAGCGTCTGCTCTCTATCGCGACTGATTTCCCAGTTTTCCTCCGCGCGTGTGACGACAGTTTGCAGTTCCTCGTAACGAAGGAGCTCGTGATCAGCTTGGCTTCGAAGCTTTACTCTCAGAGCAACGGTGATGGTGTCGACGACGTATCGCTCTCCACACTTTTGGTCGAGCTCCTGGGGAAGAGATCTGGAGATCTCACGTACGCCGGCTTCCAGTTGCTCCTACTGCTCCAAGGCTTATCAGCGACGACTTCCAACTCGAAGAAGAAGTCATCGAGTCCAAGAGCAAAGCTTGCCGAAGACGCGTCTGCGTTCCACGATCAAGTCGTGGCTCTGGCAGCGAGAGAGGAGTCCCACGTGTTCGTGTGTGGCATATACCGCTACCTGCCGTACATTTGCCAATCAGCACTGCGAGGCTTGAGATCTTCCAAGCAAGAGGATCCGAACACCTCGACGTCGCTTGATCAATGGCGGGAGTGGTTGGAGCTGGTTGCTCAGCACGTTTCGAAAGCAGAGGTGACTCAGCATCTGATCGAAGCTGATCTGATGCTGTCCGAGACGGCTTCGAACGATTTGCCCGCTTCAGCAACCCCTCACCCGCAAGACCTCGAGCTGTGCGCTTTGCTCTCAAGCATATTGACACCTCTGTCAGTCGACTACGTCCAGTTCGTGAAGGAAATGATGAGCACGTGCAACGCCTCAGCGCCACGAGGTCGCCAACGACGAGTGCTGGCGATCCTTCAGGCTCTACTTCAAGTAAACCAGTGTGAAGCTCAATCTTCCAATGACCAAGTGGATCAGCTGCCGATTGAGCTCAGCGCCAGCTCAGATTTGTCGATCGAAGACGCCGTTGACCAGATCCTGTGCGTTCGCTCGTGGAGCCAGAGTTGGAAGCAATTTGAGCTGTGGAAAGGAACGCAAGGGGTCAATTTTTGGGAAGGCTTTGTGGATTTGTCGTGCTCCCAGGACCCCGAAGTCGCCTCCCGAGCGCTGGAACTCGTCTCGCAGACGCCGTTTGCGTCGCTGGAAGACCCGATCTGGCAATATCGTTGCCTGCGGAAGCTGACGACGGTCTTCTTCCACCTCTTGCGACAGTATCGAGCAGAGGTCGTCAATGCGGGGAGCCAACCACAACAAGCAAGTAACGAAACGCAAGGTCGCCTGGAGAAACTCAAGGTGGCGATCTTCCGCCTGCTCGCGCTGGATGGAGGCGTTGCGCAGTACCCGTCGTCCGTGTACAGCACGTTTGTGTCGCTGTGGATTGACGCGCTGTTCAGCACGACTTCCCCAACGAGCATCCCGACGCATTTCCCAAACCGTGTAAATTTCTCGACGCTTGGACAAAGTGCAGAGAACGACCGGATCATGATTCGGTCCGAGCGCACGATCAGCTCCAAATGCACCAACCTGCAGTCGTCCAAGGTCATCACGCAGTTCCCGGAGACTCTCGTCTACCGGAAAGCGCTAGACTCGTCGTGGGAGCGTGAGATGGACGCAGCGCACACCTGCTGCATGTACGCGACTGATCTTCTCTTCCAGCTTCTGTGCACCTCTGTGAGTACTGGCCGCGCTGCAGCCGGTGGTGGTGGACGGCGAGGAGCGAATGGTGACAATGACAACGAGTACATTGAGCGCAAGCTGAAAGCCGTCGTCAATCTGCTTCTCGAGCGTGCAATCCCGTGCTGCGGCATCCCGAGCGACGACGTCTACAAAGAGACGCTTCCCAACCGGTCGAGCTTTGACATGGATCTTCGCATCGAGCAGTGGCTGAACCACTTCCCGGCATTCTTGCCACTGTTGCGAGCAGCAGTGACGACGTCGGCGTCTGTCAACTCGAACCAGAGTCTGCGCCTCGTGCCGCTGATCAAGTCGGCGCTGATCGTGCTTTTGGGGCATTGGAACAGCGTGAAGGGCGAGCTCTCGCGTGAAAACATGGACGTGCCGCCGTACATGCGCAACCGCAACCAGCTCGCACTCACTTGCGAGCTCGTGCAGATCCTGCGCCTCACTGGGTGGCTCCCCGCGCCGCTGGGCAGAACCGCCGAGCTGCTTCCGCTGACGTCGCCCGCCGACATCCGCGGCATTCTCTTCAGCTGCTGGTTCTACTTGAGCGACCACCCGCCATCAGAGATGACAACAAGCGGTGCGACACCGGCGTCATCTAGAGCGGCGTCTCCGACCTCCGCGACTTCGTCACCAGCAGTGTCAACAGCAGCAGGTGGCGGTAATAGCCACGCGAATGTGCCGCTCGAGTTCTATTTAATCCCGCTGCGCAAGGCGCTGCACAACAACATCCGCAAGATCGGTGCCAAGTACCCGCTGTACATGTGCTAGTTAATCCCCGAGGCAGAAGTGGGAGGTACGTCAACGGTAGTCAAGAAGTCGTGGTGCTGCTAATAATGAAGAGACGAACCAAGAGCAAGCGAGTGGTATGCAAACACGGCAGATCTTGTTTAACTTTTCGATGGTATTTCCCAAACGCTCCTACTCAAAGCACACGCAACTCACTCACTCACCACCTCCTAGCAGATTAGCTCGATTTCAGCGCGAGGGCCTTTGTGACAGCGAGCACCGAGGCCGCAACGCCAGCAGCACGGGTCGCATTCGTGTCTTTGGTGTTTGAGATCAGTCCAAACGGTGGTGCGCTGACAGATTTGGAGGGTGACCTTGAAGAATATGCCGCCATGGCGGCATCTGCGCTCCTTGCACTCACTCTCCTCTTCCCGCTTACCTCAGGGCCTGCCTTCAGGAGATTCGCCCATCGATGAGCTCGCGATGGAGCATTCGCTCAGCATCTGTGCTCTCCCAGCCTGCAAAGACAGCAGTCAGACCGTCGTTAAGAAGCGGACAAGTCGCCACGATATGACCGAGCTGCACACCTGGATGACTCTCGCCAGTTCTCGCTGCAGTTTGCGTGACCAGCTACTAGCACGAACCTGAGTCGAGCCATAAGTCTACTCCTTGCGGAAGGTTGGCGCTCTCGGGAGCGGAGCACATCCACCTCGTATGGGACGTCTCGATTGGTTCACTTTGCCTCAGACGGCTCGTGATTATTCGAGTCTGCTGGGTACGAACTGCACCTTCACGACTCAACTTCGAGCACTAGCGTATGTCTGCACATGTCTGGATTCGAGGCGCGGAGCTTGGCGTATGCTTGCTCGGAGGCGCCGTTTTAACTGGTGTTGCTGAGCTGAGTTGTTTATTGAACGAGGGCTGGGCGGAAAGATCGTCAGTATCCCCATCGATTGCTAGGGAGCCGAGTTGGAGATCAGAGTCGCCATGAAGCTAGTGAGTGTGGGATGCAGACACTGCAGAGCTTGTTTTCTTCGCTGTTATCTTCCGAAAGCTCCTATTCAAAACACAATCAACCAACTCATTCACTCGTCCATCACGCCCAGCACTTCGGCTCGCCTACAGCACAAGGGCTACGGCAACGGCGACCACGGACGCCGCAACGCCAGCAGCACGACTCGTGAAGGCGCTGCTGGTGGTCTTGTCGGCCGTCTTGTCGTTTGAGGACGAGGACGACGGCTTGGTCGTGCCTTCGCTGGCAGAGTTCGTTGGCGCCTTGGTGGCGTCGATCGACGTGGACTTGCCTGTCTTCTTGAAGGCGTTCGACTTCTCCCCGTTACACACGGGCTGCGCCACCGAGCACGAGAGCGTTTCCACTGTGAAAGGCACGAGGAGTTCAAGCTGTGAGCCACGGAATTCCGGACAAGAAATAACAGAGATGAGCTGCACAACGTACCCTTTGGCGTGCTGGGCAGGTCGGTCTTGATCGCCGTTGGACAGGTGAGGATCTTGTCGCGCTTGGGCGTGAAGGAGTCGTACGTGACCGTCGAGTTCTTGGTCGTCGTGTACGCCTTCTTGAGGTTCTCGTACTCGGGGTACGGCGTGTACGTGCACATGGTCTTGACGTTGTCGCAGTTGTCCGGCTGGAAGTACCCGACGCCGAACTTCCCCTCGTCCGCGGTCTTCGTGAGCGCTACAAAGTGATACAAGACAGAGAGAGAGAGAGAGAGAAGGCTGTTAGAACCAACAGCTCATTCGGGGCTAAGGCTCCGATCCAAAAAGCTACGCACTCTTGGTCTTGGCGAGGTTGGCGATCTCGGTCGTGAACTCGAAGACGTTGCCGCCAACGATCTCGTCGGTCATCGTCTGCTCCTCGTTCATCCACTTGGCGTCGTAGAACGCGCGCTGGTTCTCGTAGCCGTCGATCGTGTTCACGCCCTTGTTGCAGCCGAACTCGCCAAACATGATCGGGCGCGAGTAGCCCGTGGAGGAGTAGTCACTTATGATCGTCTGGAGACCCGTGGATTGGGCAAAGGTGAGGTGCGTCGTCGGGTCGCACTCGACGTACGGGTTCGACCCGATCCACTCGGCGCGCGTGTTCTCGTCGCTGCTGGCCGCGCAGTCGTAGTACTGGAGCCATTGCTCGCGAGGGGGGATGTCGGCGATGTCCACGCCGATGGGCACCTGGCGCAGGCTGCTCGCGCAACTCGACGCGTACTTGCGCGCGTCGCGGATCATGGCCTTGACGCACGGCGCGACAGTCACCCCCTTGTCCTCGTTGATGTTGATCAGGTTGGGCTCATTGGCCACGCTGAATCCCTATTGTAAAACAGCAAGAGATGACAAAGTAAGCTTTGTGGGCGGACGTACGGCTTGACAAGCAGCAGTATTGCTAACGTACCAGCGTGTTGTCGTAGACGGCGAAGGCGTTGTAGACCATCTGCATGCGCGTGAACATGGTGTCTGGGTAGCACTTTGGCGGCTCCGCCTCCTGCACGGAGCAGCCCTCGCAAGGCGCGGCCATACCCACGAGCACGTAGATGCCCGCCTCCGAGCACGCGCACATGAACTTGTCGTGGGACTTGCTCGGGTCCACGGAGTACAAGCGCACGGTGTTCACGCCGAGGTCCTTCATGACCTTGAGGTGCTCGCTCCAGACGGCTTCGTGGTCGTCCGCGGCCCAGTCGTAGTTGCTCACGCTCGCGAACTCGCCGGCGTTCGGGCGCGGGTAGTACGCCATGCCCTTCATGCGGAACTCGAGGCCGCTCTCCGCGTCGAAGAACTTGTTGCCCTTGGTGATCACGTGCGGCACCCACGCGTCCACGGGCTGCTGCTGCTGCACGAGCGCAGCCGCCACGAGGAGCGCGGCGGCGCACGCGCTGCGAATGCTGGGTCCGAACGCCATAGCACTAGTCGTGGTGATGCTGCGTGAGGATTCCTGTGGACTTGGTGAGCTGCTGGGGCCGAACGGGATCTTGCCGCGCTGTCGAGAGAATCGCGAATGAGCTCTTGGCTTCTTTGGCTCGCCTCACGATGGCCTTGATTGACTTTTGGCTGTGATTTGTGACTTGCATGTGTGTGAGAGAGAGTGCGGAGCAAAAATCCAAAATAAATCAGAGGTGGATGGTGTGTAGTCGGTGGCAGCAGGCTTCAATATACCGTATAGGAGAGCTGGATTATACGGAAGCCGTATAATCATCTTAGTTGAGGTGTATATTTGCTGACTCGAATGGATTTGATCCGGATAGAGAGAATTTTGAGCGATTGGGTTCAATGGGTACCTACTGGTGGCGAAGCAGGTGTCGTTGTGACAAGATCCTGTAAATGGAATATATCTGACACGCATTCTGTTTCGTAGGATACCATCAGCAACAGCGAAATGGAAGTGCTGTGCTCGTCAACAGCTCAACTCAATTGAAGAGTGAAACCTATCGGATACCGCTCGTTGTTGGCGATCCCCTCCCCCACACACACACTCAATCGCATGGCCAAAGCCAGGAAACGTACGCTCACTCCCATCTGTTGGTGGCCTTCGCAACGCCCTACGGTGGATCAAGCTTCGTATTGACATGCTTCTTTTCGTCCGGTTAATCCACTGCTCATAAAACGCAAATTGTACACGCTTCCCATTGTGTGTGTGTGTGTTCAGCCTGCGTCCCATCCTTACTTGGCGACCTGCGGCTCGCCGACTTGCAGCACCTGGGCGCCGTGGCCGATGTGCGTGATGAAGCTCGTGGGCTTTGGGAACTCGTGGTCGCCAAAGATGTGCTTCGGGTACCCTTCGTCGAGCTTGTCGAGCAGCTGCGCGGCGTTCTCGCGGCGCAGCAGCACGATGATGCACCCGCCAAAGCCGCCGCCGGTCATGCGCGCGCCAAAGACGCCGGGGCTCTGCCGTGCGATCTCCACGAGCGTGTCCAGCTGCGGCGTGCTCACCTCGTAGTCGTCCTTGAGCGACTTGTGGCTCGCGAACATGAGCTCGCCGGCCTCAGCGTACTTGCGCGCGTTCACGAGCGCGACAGTCTGCACGGTGCGCTCGTTCTCGGTGATCACGTGGCGCGCGCGGCAGTACACGACATCCTCGAGCTGGCCCTTCACGGCGTCCAATTGCGGCATCGTCGCGTCACGCAAGTGCGTGATCTCAGGGTACAGCGTCTGCAGCGCGGCGACTGCTGTTCGGCACTGCTGCACGCGCTCCTTGTACTCGCCGCCGCTGAGCTCGTGGTTGACGTTCGAGTTGGACACGACGATCACGACGTTCGGGTCCTCAAAGGGCACGGGCGTGGCCTCTTTGGTGCGGCAGTCGATCAGCAGCGCGCAGTTGCCCTTGCCGCACGACGAGATGAACTGGTCCATGATGCCGCACGGCACGTTGCAGTACTCGTGCTCGGCCTTCTGGCACAGCAGCGCCTTCTGCGTGAGCGTCATGTCTGGGATCGCAAACACGCTCTCGAGGAACGTGGCAAACGACACCTCGAGCGCCGCGGAGCTACTGAGCCCGCTACCGAAAGGCACGCGACTCACGATCGCGGCGCGCACGCTCATGGCCTCGCGACCCGTGTGGCGCAGGTACATGGCCGTGACACCGCGCACGTAGTTGCCCCACGCCGGCAGGCCCGGCACGATCTTCGCCACGTCATTCGCTGGGAACTTCACAACTTCACCGGGGAACTTTGCTGACACAATGTGCGAGACGTTAGCGTCTTCATCCTCGCCGTCGAGGGGCGTCGCGATGCCCACGATGACCGTGTTCTTGTCGAGCGCGAGCGGCAGCACGAAGCCGTCGTTGTAGTCCGTGTGCTCGCCGATGAGGTTCACTCGACCGGGCGCGGTCGCGATCGTGAGTGCAGCGCGCGGCAGGTCGCGGAAGCGCGCGAAGGACGCGTAGAAAAGCGCGACAGCCTCCTCAGCGACCTCGTCGAGCTTCGTGGACGCAGCAGCGACGGCCGTCGACGACACCGCGACGCTGGGTGCCGATGGGGTCGAGTGGGACGAGGGGCTCGTGGGGATCGATGCAGCGACGACCATGGCGAGGTGGTCGTAACGGAGCTGCTGGCGGTGGTGCTGACTGCTGGGCTTTTAGGCGCGAATGCTGAAGTGAGCCGAGCGCTTTGGCGGTCACACACACACATCGAGGTTCAGAAACCTGACGAGGAGGGGGTGTCGCTTTATTCAAAAGAGAGCAAATGGATAGTCATAGTTCGACATCTGTATTCATAAAATGGCTCTTGTGTCTCGTCTTGAAATCGAATGCAAAAGGTCTTGAGAGCCTTGGGCTTGGAGGTATTTGATGATGTGGCGCAAAAACGGAACCGCATTTCCCAAGGTTCAAGAACAAAGAAAGGGCGTGAGTGGCATTCTCGCTTGAGTGACATGTTTGTGGCATGGCTACACTGTCACAGAGCCAGCTTTGACAGGCTTTGATTGACAAGCAGCCAGACGATGATGCAGAATGAGCCGCTTAACTTCATCTCCACGACCCCGATGCTCGTAACGCAACTCGAACTGCTCGTGACGACTGCAGGCCGCAGAGCCTCTCGCAACTCACAAGTCGGCTGCGGCTAAAGCGGTCCCAGCGCTGGCTGGCACACTCCGTTTGTCTGAAACCTGGCGACACTCTCGGAAAGCGGTCGTGACGCAAGCGCAGGCTGAGTGAGAGCGATGTAGGCTCGTCGACGCCCTGGAGTACTTCGCTCAGGTCACCTTGTCGTCCACTTCGGTCGACCTGACTTGCAGACTGTCGACAGAGTTGGATGCTGCTCGAGTCTTTGATTTTCGGAGAAGATTCCGCCGACGTCGCGATTGAAAAGCACGCTCCTCGCTGGCCTTGATCAGTCGCAGAGCTGCTTCCGGGTTTGCCGCCAACGGAGAACTCGCGGCTCTGGAGGACGAGATCTCCATGACTTCCACTTGGGTTCGTTTGGTAGGTTAAACTACTTGCCAGCGGAGTTTTGTTCATTCAATAGAAGCACAGTTTAGCAGCATGCGCTGCGTCTCATTCAAGTAGCATGAGCAACAATTGCCCACTTATAATAACACTTTCAACTTCCACCCACTGCTCTTCTCCGCTTCAGATGCCACACGGCGCACCAGCAGCAGAGCTCCACTCGCCGGTGGCAGCTGCGGCCGCCGTCCCAAAGCGGTCCGAGCGCCGGTTGAGCGCGAGCGCATTGTGCTTCTCGACGATCTGGGTGACTGCGCTCAGGTCCCCCGACGAGCTCAGCGTGATCGAGCTCGAGTCACCGCTCAGCCACGTCTTGAGCTCCTTGTCCAGGATGTTGGACCGGTCTTCCGAGCCAATCAGAAATGACAGGACTTTGTTCTGGCTCACTGGACTCAACTCGGACAGCTCAAGTGAGCCTATGCTCGCACTTCGGTCCTCGTTGACAACAGCTGGAGCTACTGTTACTCCGATGGCGGGAGCCTTGACAGGGACCGACGAGCTCCACTTCGTACCGAGCGTGTAGCCCTTGATGAACTCTGTGAGCGACGCCGTTCGAGTGTAGAACCCAGGCACGCCTTCCTGGCCGCAGCCGTACCCCGCGCTCACGATGCCGATCAGGAGATCCCCACCGGTGCTGCTGCTCTGAATAGTCAGCGGACTGCCCGCATCCCCTGTACAGGCGTCTTCGCTCGCCTCCCCACCCGCGCACAGGATGCTGTCGTCCACATTGGGGATCTCCGCCATGCATTTTCGCTTTGACCACACGGGGAGCGCGATAGACTTGACAGTCTGACTCGAGCCACTGAGACCTCCACCATACCCAGTCATCGTCGCTGGCGTCCCATCCGCAAAGTCGGCAGCTGCCTCGAAGGCAATCGGTGACGAGTACGCAGCGTGCTCGAGGGTCAGTATCGCGACATTGTTGGACGCCATATACGGGGATCCGAACTTTGGGTGGAGCACAATGCTG
>JAASFQ010000924.1:0-12164 GCA_023333845.1 Globisporangium polare | reverse complement strand
CTGCAAGAGACAAGAGTTGTGCACCAAAGGGACCCTCATGGAAAGACGCAGATCGCAACAGGATCGTCCTCGTTGAGCCGACACGGATTCCCCGGCACATGTGTCATACATGCGAAGGTGTGTGTATGATCAACTTCAAGCTTGCCAGCGAGGTGGGCTCTGTCATTGGTGCATTCTTCCGCCAGCGCGCTCGAGTCACTGGACCGATTTCAACAACAACATAGGAAAAGGCTGTCATTTCTCCGCTTGACCCCGAGCGGAACCTTCGCCGAAGTAATCTCCAACGCGCCCCAGCGTTTTGGAGCATTTGCTTGCGCCCCGATGCGTATCATTCAAAAGGTACTTTGGCATTCGAAAGCGTCTCCCTCCGAGTGGCAAGCCTGTCTGATAGGATTGACCGGGAGGACGGCCACCGGAAGTCTGCGAACCCTCGACATGTGGCTGAGTGGGGATGACTCAATCAGAAATGCAGCGTGAGCCAGCAGGTGTTAGCTGACGTGCAGTGTGTCGAGTGAGCAGGGTGCAACCAGTTGCCTCCGGCGTTCCAGTGCACTGGTTGACAAGCAAAACGGTCAGATACGAAAAAACCCGGCATTGTGTCGAGGCCGGCTCGTTTTCAAGCCAAATCCACACGAGCGAGGGGTTTCGTCAGGCTACCACCAACCCGATTCGCCAACTCCTCCAGCGACTTTAAATTGAAACAAACGTCTGAGAGAACAACGTACCAGTCGTGCGCATCCAAACAGCGTATTTTACGCTGCAACCTTCCGTGCCTGTAACATTCAGTTGCAGCTCGCTGTTGTTGTAAACGTTTTGGCTCGGACTTCAATGTTCCAATCCAAAGTTTGCCCATCTTCGCAAAGCAAGCACGCAGACTGAGCTTTACGATCTTGGCTCTGGAGCGATTTGGGTTCGCCAGGTTGAAACAAGTGATTTGCGACCACCACGGGAACTCAGAAACGTGGGCTGCGTCCTGCGTGCGCCACTTGTTCCAAACGCTGTTAAATTTTGATCTCGTACTGGAGAATGGTGCTGGAAAGCAATCCCATGTGCCTGCTTGCTTTCGGGGCTCGCATTGAGCTGTGGCGACCTTCCTTCTCGCTTCTTGGCCGTTTGCCTGCGCTGCTACTTGGCCGCATTGCCAGCGGCTTTCATTCTCCAACTCGACACCACGTCATCAAGCCCCCCTCCCACATACGCACACACGCGCGCGCGATCTTCTTCTCAAAGCACGCAATGCTCAATGGTGCTGCGTCCAACTCGACTCTTCTTCACCAGTAAGCCGGCCTTACTCACGCCCGTGCCGGGGATAACAAGCTACAGAGGCCTCGGCGACTTGGTCTCAGCGCTCCTGACGAACGCCTCAAGGCTGCCGTGCATCCAGCGCGTTGTCAACAGCGACTTCGTCCCCATGTACGTGAGCGTCCTGCACCACCAAGAGCAGCACCTCCACGTGTCGGTCACGTGGGCTGAGAGTCTTCTCTCAGTGGTGACTCGCATGCATCAGTTCGCGCAGCAGATCGAGGGATCCAATTGGTTCCTCCTGCGGATGAAGACCTGGACGTTGCAAAAGCGAGCCATGGAGTTCAGGCACCAGCTCAAGGTGCTCGCGATCGCACTGACTTTCCACCGTCTCAAGTGAGTGAGCAACTCCCACGGCTACGAGAACCAACGAGCGGCTGACTCGCTCCATGACAAGCAGCGCATTGCTCGTGACCTAAACATAGCAGTCTATTTGATCACCACAGCGAGGACGCATCTCTGGTGGCGTCTCTCACCGAGCAGAGCACACTGACCACCCGCGGTTGTCGGCGGAACGAACCAGCACGTCTACCAGCAACAGCAGCACAACTTTTGATTCGTATTCAAAATACATAAATCTCTGCGCATGGATGTTAATGCTTCGTTAAGTTTGTCGTTTCAAGCACCTTCTCCAGGATGTTGAGATTGCCGACTGCCAACACTGGCCAACGAAGAATCAGCGATCGTGCGCTCCTCCATCGATCAGTCGGCGGATTCATGTCTTGTGCGAAGAAGCCGAGCTGCCTCCGGAGACACACTTCGAGGTGCGTCGAGCAAAGTGACAATGGGACTGGAGAAAGGCACTTGTCCGACCATTGCCGCGGAGAAACGAGCACTTGGGTGCAGCGCACTGACTGCTCGGGACGCAAGTGACTGGAGACAGGCAGCGAGCAGCTGCTGCCTGGCAAGGCGGAGAACGAGCTTTTGGGTACACGTCTCGCGAGTGAACCCATTCTCAGAGCCGCGCATTGTAGCGTTAGCCAATCAGCGCTCGAACCCCAGGACGAAACTTTCCGTGAGCACAATCAATCACCCAGATCCGCATTCATGCCTTTTGGTGAACGGATGGTGGAAAAGTGGCCTGGATTGCCTGCGAGCCCACTCGCATTCACGCGCATTAAAAAACGATCTAGCCAATCGGTTCGACTGAGCGTTTGGAGGCCAGCGCGAGAAGAAGCGTGCGGCCACTGTCCGCTGACTGCCCGGCAGTCTTCTTGGGTTGAAATCGGCGGGCACATCAAGCTCGCTGTTCATCCAGTCGACGGAGAATGAACCTGGGTGCTTCTCCGTTCGGTGGATGGCAACACACATGCATCCAGGCGGTGAGGCTCGGGGCTGACATTCCGAGCCTTCCTGATTTATGTGGTGAATCGGCAGTGCAGCACATGCCAAAAGTATAGTGGCTCTCACACCTCGTCTAGTGGATGGATGGAGCCCCTCGTTGGCGTGGACGATGCTGTTGCGTAGAAGAAAGCGGACGCTGCTGGAACTCTCGACGAGAGCCAATGTTCTGCTGAAAGTTTGGCTGGTTGCCGATTTGTTGCTTCCGCACCCTGCCGAGTCATTACCAGGCGCATCCATATCATCAGCACAGCGAGTGCGTGTCCCTCAACCTGAGCCCCGAGACCGTGCTTCGACAAAACGAGCGCCAGCTTTCTTCGAAGTTGCATCCACAGAAGCTGAGAGCCGTCCCACACCAACCTGCTGAAGCAACGTTTACTTCCGCTTCTGACAGCTTTTGTTCCGACCACCAGCGTGCTCATGTGAAATCAGACAAGACTGACAAATGTAATGCGTGACTGTTTGGACTGCCCGAAGAAGGAAATCCAGCACCAGGCGCTGATGAAGTATGCACAGAGGGGCCGCAGGCAGCCCATGAAGTGCCTATTAGTGCGCCCGCTCTCTTATCGCGAGAGCGTTTGGTTCAACTGGGGTTGCTTCCCACTCTTCAAGTTGCCACGTGAAGCTCCCATCAGCACCCAGCGCGCGCCAACACCGACGCACCTCAACAGCCATCACCCACGCCAATATGGAGAACGCCGCTCTTACCGTCACCCGCGCCGCCGTCGATCTTGTTCTCCCTGGGCTCATGCCGCTCCTTGAAGCTGCAGTTGCGGCCTCCCGCTTGGCTGAAGCGCAAGTGAAGAAGTCGCTGCGTGAGGAGAACGACAATCTCTACGAGCTCCTCGACGCACTGATCTTCAAAGTGGAGTCGGAATACCACGAGGGGCGAGTGCCCACCCCAGCGTGGATCAATCATTTCCACACGCTCTGCAATGACGTCGGTGTGCACACGGTTGAGTGCGAGCGTCGAGACATCGAGGCGCGACTCAAAGCCGCGTTTGAGAAGCCGAGACGTGTCAAGAAGCTCTACGAAGGCATCCAGGCGCTCAGCGAGACGATAGAGTTCCAAGAGGCGGACGACGCGTAACATTCGCATGCGAGTGAGCGTGCGAGTCGCGCCGCGCTTTATGCGTCTCTGTCATAGGGAACAAACGACGCGTGGAAGCCCCTTCGTATCTTTCCGATTGCTTTATGTGCTCTTCACTCTTTTGCCTGCAACTTCAGTCGCAGCCTTCGCGTTTGTTTGCAGGAAGTTTAGCATTCTAATCACGATAATGAAAACAAAAATCGCTTTGACTGAAAGGCGAGCTACGCTGCAGCAGTGCCCACACAGTCGCACACCGCTTGGCAGACGGCCATCCGTGGACGTACTATTCCGAAGTCTCTACTGCATTTCTACGCAGCGCACTTGTCGTGAGCTGAGTCAGTGGCGACGACAGCCCCGTCACATGCGTGTCACGAGCAACTTCAACATCCGCCCTCCAATGCGTCAACCCCGTGGTTGCTACATGAGGGGAGGAGCTCATGGTGGCCAAACGGAAAGGTCGATCGAGCTAATCTTGGTCGGGAGAACAGCTGCCGCAGCGTCACGTGTGGCGCTCAGCCATCCCGGAACCCCCCAAGGTGGGTGGTGAACTGCGCCACACTGAGTCCTCAACATGTTCCCAGAGCAGAACCCACCTCTCCGATGCCTTCAGCTGATTCGTGCTGCACCTCCGCACTGTTCCTAGACATACCGGAATATCGCCCCGCGGCCACGGACCGAACTTGCGCAATCCAAAACGGTTTTCAAACGGCTGTGGACTTTTGCGTGGGAGTGGTCCCAGGACTCCAAGCCGAGCGATTTCCGGCTTGAGTCGTGACACTTGGCCACCGTGCTTCCTCCTGCTTCGATATGAAAGTAGATGGCATTCAGCTGGAGCTCAAGACCACACCGAGTTCCTGTCGATGAGTGTCGAGCGAGACGGCCCAAACGCCTGACGCTCTAATCTTGTGCGACTGACGTTTGGGATCGTGGACGTCTCATGAAGGTGCGCGCTGCGCTGGACCCGATGACGCAAAGAGGGAGCTTGAACAGACTTGGGCTCCACTGGTTAGGTTTGGGATTGGGGGAAGTGGAAAGCCTCTCGAGGCGCAAAACCATACCCCGTGGGGTTATATGGTAAACAACACCTCAGCTACCTCGCATGGATATGTTGCACCTTTCCTCGCAAACGCAGGAAGATTGTCTGTCCTCTGCCGTGGCTATCAACGAGTATACACTCTGATCCTTGGAAGCGGAGGTTTCCTAGTACTCTAGTCGAAGTCTCTTCCTTCTGAAGTGGCTTGCCTTCTGTAGGGAAAGCGATAGCGGTCGATCACTTGGCACGCACCGCTGCGTCGTCGCTGCAAGGGAACATGCGCACGGGTTGTTGACATCTGGGACGTAGCATATTTTGGTTCGAAAACAGATGCTGTTGTTTTCCCCGTGAAAAGTCAAACTGTGACCCGAAGTAGACTACTTTTCAGCTCTGATTGGCTAAAAGAAACCGTTCGGAACGTATTACTTGATCAAGCATGTCGAGCGCGATTTTACAAATTGCCTTCCCGAAATCTCCGAGCACGGAAGTGAATCGCGCCAACTCTCAACAGAATTGAAAAGAGAAACAAATCATGTCCGACTGAACGAACACGACTTGCATGAGCGACAGTTCATGGATAAAGCGGACACATATCACGATTGATTGTGTGTGTGTATCGTACTGGTCGTGGCGCATTCGCCTCCATCCCAGTCGTAGCCACCTCCTTCTCGTAGCGGCACTTTACGTCAGCAGCAATCAAAGGGAAAGCTCAAGTACCAGTTTCATTCCCTTCTTCGTCTACTTCCTCCGTCGACACGATCACTTTCAACTGGCTGGTGCAACAGCGACAAACTCCATCGCCATGCTCAGTCTGAGGATATCGGCTCGGAGTTTCTTCACCGTCTTCGCGTCCTTGAACACTGCCAGAATCAGTGCCAGGTCGTTGCTGCTCTCAGTCTCGTTGACATGTGCGGAGACAGAGTCGACCAGCTTCACGAATCGCTTCAGCCACTCTGTTGTGGGCTCAAGTCCGTTGGTCTTCTCGGACGTCACGCGGAAGACCAGCGCTTCGAGGAGCTGGCAGAGCTTCACGTTCTCCTGGTGCGACTTCTCATTCACGTGCCCACATGGCGCCCTCACGGCCGCGCTCACAGCATCCAGCAAAGGTGAGAGCGGAGGCACCGACACAGATACAGCGACGCGCACGACTTGGAGAGTAGGAATTGTCATCTTGAGAGTGGCTGGAAAGCGAGGTGGTGCACGCGAAGTCGACTGGGCTGGAGCTGATGCTGGGGCGGTTCGCGTGCGCTTGGGAGAGCGGATTGCAAAGTGAGCCTTTCAGTTGGAAAGCGGAGGTGAACCTGAGGACGGGAACTTATAATCGGAGCTTTCCCATCCAGCTCCTGCCAGCAACATATAACACATCTTTCAATGAAGGGCGGTGTTTCATGTTGCCAGAAGGAAAACAAAAGATCCATCCATACGAGTTCAATGCACACGCCAGTACTATAGCCTCTTGCGCCAGCAACGATCGTTTGGTAGAAGAAAGCAAACGCCAGCAGCGGAAGGATGAGTCGAAGCCTGAGGCCCTCCCAAACTCCACAAAAGAGAGCAGTGGAGATCGGTGGCGGCCATGAGCCATCGCCAGACGAGCGCGCGCGCTGCGCTCAAGAGCGCGACTCCGCGAGTCGAGTTGTGCGCCTGTTGTGTTGCATGCCATCCATCGCTGACATGACCCACCGTTCGATTGCAGATCCTTTCTCCTCTACTTTGGCCAGAACGGTTTTGAGGTTTGTGATTCTGAGTTTTGTGACGCTTCTCTCAACGGCATATCTGTTTGCTTTGCAAACCCTTCAGTTCACGTTCACACAGAATCCAACAAACGTCTTTGGGAAGATATTGTGGAGCCCTTCAAATCCAAAATGGTTGGTCCTGAATGACGAGCTTCAGATTGCTTCCAATCCGCAAGCTTCCATCCACTTTGACTGAATAGCAGATTTCGTGAGCGGTCTGGATTCGCTGGGGGCCACACATCAAGGCAGGCGGCAACGTAAAAGTGAGGGGGAAACACCCACACCCACACCCACACACACACACACACACACAAGCGAGCCTGGAAAGACATTGCGCACCCCTTCAAGCCCAGAGCCAGTTTAATTGCTTGGTGGACAGAGCTCTAGCTGGTCCAACAGTTTAGCAGGCAGCAGCTCATTCGCAGGTTTCCTCGTCCGTCCGTAGCACTGTCACCAGCATCTTTGACACCCATGCCCATTGAGCTCCAAGGCGCCCAATGACCAGCTCGTCATTGCTTGGACCACGGTGCTTCGACATCTTGGGCTCCAACAAGAAGGAGCGCCGCGACGTCATTCATCAACCACTCGGTCCGACTGCCATCCAGTTTGTATTAGGAAGTTTCGAGAACGGCTCCAAACGCACTCGGACTTCCTCCACTTGACATCGTCTCAGGAATGGTGTGCTCGAGATCGATCTGAGTGACAAACGTACTATCTCTGAAGCGACTCAGCAATGAGAGCAGCTTCCATTTGAGCCGCTGTCGAGGTCTGCGACCAGCTCGATGCACTCCGTGCTCCACGGTCAGTAACTCGTTGCTGCGTGACCTACTACGCACACTTGCCCTCTCCTGTTCCTTCGGAGAGAAACAACAACAGCAAACGCGCATTATTTATGTCAAAGTGAACCTTGAGTACTGCTCTAGTTCGCATTATGTATTGCGTCGAGCTGCAACGCCATCTTCTGGGCTCCGCCTTTGAAGACACTGCAGACTTTGGATGTGCCTGGTTGGGTGTCTCGATCCAGTTTGCCTCGCCTGATTGGGATGTCTCGCTCGAGTTGGCGTCAGGGGTGTGTGTGTGTGTGTATGTATATAATGTATCTATTCAATACAAGCGCGCGATTGGACAGACACCAGATTTCACCGATAAGCAACCGTACTGCAGCTGAAGCCGGCGTTGCGTCTCGAGAGGAGCCAAAGCGAAGAAGGCGTCTCCGCGCGCATGTCCTGCAAGTGCAGGCGAACGCCAAGACAGGACTGAACGATCTTGTGAGCACACATGGTTTGATTTCTACGATAAGGCTGAATTCATTGTGAGATTTAGAGTATTTGTCGTTTCTATTGACACTGTCGCCGCGCTTCTACGATCCAAAATGCGGCAGCAGGACGGGGAAAAGAGTGAGCTATCGACTCGTGGCGAGCTCCTTGCGCATCGCACTCGCTTTCGCGCACTGTCGGACTGAGAGCCCAGTCACTTGCTGGGTGGAAGCACGTCAGAGGCGCGAGACGTGTCCTCTGCCTCATCGTTCAGTCGGTGGGGTGGAAGGTGATGGCGATCGAGAGCCTGTCAAAGTGGTGCGTGAACTCCTTCGCCTGCTTGTGCTGCGTCCAGGGCTTCCAGAAGAACAGCTTGCTCGTGTTGGCGTTCTGCTGTTGGAACTGCAGCAAGGCGGTCAGCACGCAGTGAAGGTCCGCCGCAAACGCGATCGACACGTGCTGCTTCCGCGCGTGGTGCTAGAGGATTTCCACGTACATGGGCGCGAGGTCGTCGTTCACGATCTGCTTTACGCTCGCGATGTTGTCTTCGTTCCTGAAGAGCGCGTCGAGTGTGCCGATCAAGTGGTTGTACTGTACCACATCCACGGGCTTGAGATCAGATGGCGCGTATTTGCGGTTTACGTCTACGCCACCGTTTGCCAAGTTGTCGTCGAGCGCCCCCATTGCTGTCGTGTGTGTGTGGTTGTGTGTGGTTGTGGCTTGGAGAGAGGCTTGCGGTCTTGATGGCGCGAAAGGGAGTGGTGGAAGCGGTGGCGGGAGTGCGTCTTGATGCCCTCGACGCAAATTGAGGAATGAGGACGGAGCACGCGTCCTCAAAGGCAGCAAGAAGGCGAGCATGGGATCTCGACGGCCACACTCGGGCACTAAGATCTTGATCTGCAGTGGATCCAAAGTGCAGGCTGTGATTTATGTTGGCTCCTGTATCAACAGCTACGGGGTGAGAGGAGTGTCGCTGGTCTTGAAGTAGAGCGAGTAGCTCCTCTCACAGAGCCTCAGTCTGTGGTCCACCCACTCAGACAGTGGAGCCAACAACATACCTTCGGCCATCATAGGACAAAGAAGTGAGAAGGCTCGTCTTCCCCGTCGATCGGGAATGCTGTGAGGATGCAACCTCCGTGGACCCCGACTGACTCACCCACGAGAGGAGGAGGAGCCAAACTTTTGTGAACCATGCCATCGCTGGTATCCGATCCAGCAACCAATGTGATAATGTACTTTACGATCCTGATTTTCTTTCTGCAGCGCATTTCAGAGTACTTTACATAGCATGCCGGTAATTCTCGGTGTGATGGCGCAAGTAAGTTGCAAACAAAGGTGCAGCATCTTTTGAGAAGTCAGTTGTGCAGTTGCACTAACACGTCCAGAGCTGGACAGCTCCTCCCTGTTTGCTCCCACAGCTCTGCGTGTGTTTTAGGCGTGAGTGCTCGCAACGACCGCAGCTGCCTGCTTCCGGTAATGCCATGCAACGCACACACACGCACATGCACACACACACTTACACTTACACTGGCTGCGCAAGCGTTTGTTTGAGTGCGTGGTCTGTTGACTCAGCAGCGCACGCCTCAACAGTATGCATCCCGAAGAGTTGCCTCGCCAATCGACCGCTCGTTTTCGATGACCGAGACGCGTCGAGACGTGGGAAAAAGAACTGCCGAGTCGATGCAATCGCCAATACGCTCTCACAACAGCAGCAGCCCACGGCTCGAGCTTCAATCGGTATCCCAGCAACTTTAAACGCACTGCACAGGTTTTTGTGGCGAGGAAGGAGCCTGCGTGAGGTTAAATGATTCGAGTTGTCCTCATCGCTCTCCGCTCTGTTCGGCGACAGTTCTTTTGCGATGATGGACACTAGAGGAGGCAGGTGGTGGTGGACCTGGGTGGCGGGACCTGAAGACCGACAGAGCGGGGCGGAAGAAAGCAACTATTGCCGTCGGAATGTCTCTGTGAGTCTGGGAAGAAAGGACGACGCGGTGAGCGAGGCTTGCTGGACAGACACGCGCACCAATGGGCTGTGGCCTGCAGGGTCTTTGTGGGTGGCCTTGAAACAAACTACATACGGCACACACACACACACACACATGCATTAACATTGTGATCTTGTGTCGCAACCTTTGCTTCCTGTAGACTCGAGCCGAGCACAGCACGGTGAGAAGTGAAGCTAGACCTGGACTGCTAACCCGCACTTCTTGGATGGGGTGCGATGCACCTCTCGAGCTCGGACGCTTCGGCTACCATCGTTTGTCCGAAGTGAGATGCTTTCGCAGCCGTTACGCACAATCGAGAGCACCCAGATGATAGCTGACTGAGACACGATCTTACCGCGAAGTACTGAGAACACAGGCTTTCAAGTCGTCCTCAAACCTCCTATCTTCGCCCTTGATTTCAAAAATGGTCACAGCAACTCGAGAGTGCAGCTCCTCGGCACTTCCCGCCCTCCTTTTGCAACCGAGTGGTAAATTGTGGGTCCATAAGATACAAGTTGAAGAATAATAGTATATGTTGAAGGGAAGGCTGTTTTGTATCCAAAAGGAGCCAATCAGCATACCATGTGATTTTGATTGGTTGAAATAAGCGTTCGATATCAATCAATCGGGGGAAACTACCGATCTTGATTCGTGAACCTTCAGCTTATAGCAGGCGTTTCGATCTGCCCACTGTGAAGCTCTTCGTCGGGGATCATCACAACGACAACCGATGCGCAAAGCAAATCGACAACACACGCGCATGCGCATCTGGCCACGGATATTTCTCTGTCACTCTTGCTGGCTGGGCGAGTCTTGAAACTCCATCGTGATGCTGAGTGCCTGGATCTCTTCGCGGAGCATCAAGACACGCTTGACACCTTTAAGCGTAGTGGTGAATCGCGCTAGTTATCGCACTACCTTTCTCTAGCAGCAACAGGCGACATCGACAGCAATCAAAAGGAAAGAGCATGTCCCAGGTCTATTCCTCTCTTCGTATTGCCCCGCCGCCGCAGTTTAATGTAGCTTGCTGGTACGCCGGCGGCGAACTCGATCGACTTGCTCAGCTTGAGGATATCGGCTCTTAGCTTTTTGCTCTCTTTGCATCCTTGAGCACAGTTGGGAAGAATGCCACGTCGTTGTTTCACTCAGCCTCTTGGACGTGTGTGAAGGTGGATTCGACCAGCTCCATGAATCGTTCCAGCCAGTCTGGTGTGGGTTCAAGACCATTGGTCTTCTCCGATGTCACGCGGAAGACTGGTGGTGAAGGAGCGAAGTCCTTTGGCTGGAGCTGATGCTGAGGGAATCCGTGTGCTCTCGAGACAGCAGATTGGAAAGTGAGCCTGTCGAATTGAAGGCGAAGGTCCACTCGTGCCGGGTGCTAGAACCCAGAACCTTCTGCTTCTGTCTGCTTCCTGAACTGAAACAAATCTTTCGACAAATGGTGGATCTGAACTTCGCCAAACAAATATCCACACGAGATTAACGCAACTAGTAGCCTCGCGCAGATATATTGGAAGGGAATGAACGTCAGCATAGGAGCGGGAGGATGAACCGAAGCCTGCCGCCCCTCCTACCTCCAAGAGCGAAACCATGGGCGTCGGTGGCGGCCACGAGCACTCCCCAGACGAGCGCTGCGCTTATTGTGTTGCACGCCAGCCGCCGCCAACTTGGTCCGCCCTTGGCTTTGCGACCATTTTTGCTTTTCAACTGTGGTCCGCAAGATCTTGCGCTTTCTGACGCACAGTTTGTACCATTGCTGCTTATTGTGCGACCATTCGCTGCACATTCACACCAAATCCAACAACTTTCTCGACAGATGCTGTGAGGACCTGCAGGGCTATTGTTATTCTGGAATGGTTGGTTCCCTAAGGTCTTGAGAACGGGCGACTGGTTTGCTCTTTACATTGTTTTCTACCCCTCAGTCACGGAAAGCTTGTGTGGCCAGCGATCGTCACGCCGATCCTTCATGCCAGTCAGTGTGCGACTCCATCTTTCACCATAACTGCAGTGTTCAGCACCACGTTGGCATTCAAAAGGAGGTCCATCCATCCCGCGTCGCAAGTATTGTGGACATGCATATGCGAGCGAGTCAGACAACCAGCGTATACGCGGGTTCAGTTTCAAGAACAATGATGCTGCGTCTCTGTCGAGTTCTTGCTTGCCGCCAACCCGGATGAAAACGTTTCAATGGTGCGTAGCTGAGAGGTGTCGATGAGAGACCTCGCTGTTGTTGCCATCCAGCACTCCGGCGCTGCTGCAGCACTCTTCTCGAAACACACCAACCCAAGACGCAGCCACGACCAAGCCGACGAGGTACTTCGGCACCACCACCACCAGGTAGGTCTTCCCACCGCGCAGCCAACCGCACATACTCCAGAAGCAACCCACAAGCCCCGAGCCCGCGCTTCTGGCTATTGAGCTCGT
>JAASFQ010000923.1:0-12165 GCA_023333845.1 Globisporangium polare | reverse complement strand
TTCGTGACCATCGACCCATACGTGAAAGCGAACGAGTCGACCATCGGCGCCACGTTCCATGGGATTCGCGTAAGCGCAGGGGCGGACGATCTTCGAGAGCTCATTAAGCTCGTGGAGGCCGGCAAGCTCTTCGTCCCCATTGACTCGGTGCACCCGTTCGAGAACCTCTTGGAGGCCGTGAAAGTGCAGAAGGCGGGCCGCGCGCGTGGCAAGATCGTCCTCGAGGTGGTCGAAGCGAGCGAGTGAGAAGGCCCACCAATGAGAAGAGCTGCGTAGCACACTCCCGTTGATACTTCCTCTACGATAGCGAGTCTCTTTTCTTTCTGAAGCCTTCTGTGATGGAATGTCACGTTCTGTTGAGTTTTCTTCGCGAGTCGACCTCTCGGTGTCGGTGTGGTGTGCCATCTCGCTCGATTTTACTTCGAAGCAGTGAAAGTAGGTGGTCTCTCAGTATCCGGGCCCATTTCGACCAGTTTGTTAGTGGACATACGCGATGAATCTATCGCCTGAGCGACTCGGAGCTGATCTGCCGAACGCTTCGAAGGTACAGCACTTTGTCGACCCAGTCACAGCGATTGGCTGCAGCGCGAGACGCATTTGAACGCCTGTGCCTTCAACTTGACTCGACGGAACCCGCCACAGCGATTGGCTGTGTATGGGAAGCCACACGTCGACCTCTCTGTTCTTCCAGCTCGACGCAATCCACTTGGGCCGTCGCTCTTCTTGCGACCGGTGTCGAGCGAATCATCTCCTTCGACAGGAGCGATTGCGTCAGTCTTGCCCCCCATCCTCGCCCACCGAAGAGAACCGATAACGCTTTGTATGACCAGCGCGGTTTGAAATGGCTTCACTCGGCATCCATCAAGGATGGCCGATCACGTCAGCAAAAAGAGAGCCAACCACTTCTCCTCCTGGAATAATGATTCGAAGAGAAGAGGGAGCAGTTGGGCTCTTCAGTCGATACCGTGACGACGGGTCGCTCGTTGGAGACCTCTCTGTGATGCATTTATTCGAATGTGAAGGAAGGCCCTGGTTCCTGGTTGTTGCATCAACAGCTCACCATGCGAAGCGTGATTGTGTCTTTGCTCGAGTGCTCTGCGCTGCAACACGCTCGAGCCACTCGTTGCTCTTCTGCCGAGCGTGATTACGTTCAGGCTACCTGTCGATCGGCTGTCGATGAAGTGGAGATCGCCGTGCGAGCCCTGAGCGCAAAAGCCCTCGGCCCCGATTCGACCTCACTCTCCATTCTGCACCAACCAGCTCAGTCGGACCCAACCAGCCATGTGGCAACAACAGCCCCCAGCCCCCACCCCCGCTACGTTCAAGGCCTACTTCTACACGAGCTTTGGCGTCCCTGAGAAGGAGCTCAAGCTTCGAACTGATGTTACGCAAAGCGCTCCAATCGGAGCGACCCAGGTGCGCATCAAAGTGCACAGCGCGGCGCTCAACCCGGCGGACTGGAAGCTGCTCGAGGAGGGTGCGCAGTTCTGGCCCACAGCGCCAACCGAAGACGCGCCGTTCCCCTTTGGCTTTGACGCCGCTGGCACCGTCGTGGAGCTCGGCTCGGACGCTCACGGCGTCGGGTTCAAGGTCGGCGACGCTGTGTACACGATGATGCCGTTCTCGGGCTTTGGCTCCGTGGCCGAGTACATCGCTGTCGACGCCAAGTTCGTGGCACCCAAGCCACGCAGCCTCGATTTCGATCAGGCCGCGGGCGTCCCATTGGTCGGGCTTACGAGCTACCAGGCGCTGGTGAAGTACGCCAACGTCCAGGCTGGTGAACGTGTGCTGATCCTTGGTGGAAGCTCCGGCACCGGAATCTTCGCGCTCCAGATCGCCAAGGTGCTCGGTGCTGCGCATGTGATCACGACCACGAGCTTCCGCAACGCCGAGTTCGTCAAGTCCCTCGGCGCCGACCAGGTGATCGACTACACCAAGGAGAACTGGGGTGAAGTTGTCGAGCCCCACTCGATCGACGTGATCTACGACTGCGGCTTCGAGCCCAACGCGTGGAACAACGACGCGCAGAAGGTGCTCAAGAAGGACACGGGTCGCTTCGTGACGCTGATGCCCGTGACCGAGCCCATCGAGTCCCCCATCGGCGCCGAGCGGACGCACATGAGGGTCGAAGCCTCGGCTGCGGACCTCAAAGTGCTGACCAAGTGGATCGAGAGTGGAGAGATCCAGACGTTCGTCGACTCGGTGCACCCGTTCGAGGATGTGCTGGAGGCGCTCAACAGGGTCAAGAGCTGGCGCGCTCGGGGGAAGGTCGTGGTGCATGTGGCGACGACGACGGAGGCGCCGTAAGTCTGTGAAGCTATGTGCGCACTGCTTCGTCTATCGCTGTCTGGGTTGAGAGCGCGCTCGGGTCCTCTGCTGCCTTCTGCCCTTCACTTCGCCGCTCTCCGTTCCATCCAATGCCTTGATTGTCGAGAGGAGGCCTGCAGTTGTCTCGCGGCATCGGCGCAGTAATACTGTGAAGAAATGCTTGGTGATCATAAAGTGGGAACCAAAAGAAATGATAATGAGATGGACGATTCCTTTCATTTGCGCGTGTTTGTCCACATGCGGGTCCTCTCCGCGAGCAGCGCCCCATCGTATGAAGTCACGTCCGGACACACTCGAGGACAGCTTGTCGCGTTCCTTGTTGGACTGCAGTCTTTCTGGAGAAGTGGCTGTTTGTTCTTCTTCCAGTCACTTTGTTGTAATTTCAGAAACCTTTTTATAAAGATGGCCAAAAGCGTTTGTGTTTATCCGAGCGAGTTCCAGGAGCAAAACCGGTCGTGCTGACCCGTTTGTCGGTATGCTCGGTATCGACCAGAGCGACCGGTTTTGCTCATGCAATCCGCTCGGAAAAGAGCAAACGCTTTTGGCCCTCCTCGTAAAAAAAGGGTTTCAATATGCTGAACACGGTTATTTAGTGTACCGGTACATCGATATCCAGCTTCGCCAGCACCACACCGATCACACGATCCAAACAGCCACGAAAGCAAGCGAGACCACGCACAAGCATGACGTCCGCGATCGGCCTGCCGCTGGCGCTCGTGGTGGCGTCGGCCGCGATGCTGCTCTTCTACCTCAACACGGACGTGCGCTTCCCGGTCGTGGAGGTGCCCACGAGCTACCGCGCGTACGAGTACACGCGCTACGGCGACCCGCTTGAGACGCTCGAACTGCGCTCAGACCTGCCCATGGACAAGTTGCCCAAGGCCCACGTGCGCATCAAGGTCGTCAGCGCGGCGCTCAACCCCGTGGACTACAAGATCGCGCAGTCGGGATTCAAGTTCTTCCCCGTGGGGCCCACGGAGACCTCGCCGTTCCGCATTGGCTTTGACGCCGCGGGCACGGTCGTCGAGATCGGCCCGCTCGCCACGGACAGCGGCTTCAAGGTCGGCGACGCCGTGTACACGATGACGCCCTTCTCGGACTTTGGCACGATCGCGCAGTACGTGACCGTGAACCCAAAGTACGTGGCGCCCAAGCCGAGCAACTTGAGCTATGACCAGGCTGCGAGTGTCCCTCTCGCTGGACTCACGAGCTACCAGGCGCTGACAAAGTACGGCAAGATCCAGGCGGGCGAACGCGTGCTGATCCTCGGTGGCAGTGGCGGCACTGGCTCATTCGCGGTGCAGATCGCCAAGGCGCTGGGTGCCCACGTGATCACGACCACGAGCTTCCGCAACACGGAGTTCGTGAAATCCCTTGGGGCCGACGAGGTGATCGACTACACCAAGGAGAAGTGGGTCGACGTGCTGGACGCGCACTCGATCGACGTGATCTACGACTGCGGCATGGAGCCTGGCTCGTGGAACACGGACGCGCAGAAGGTGCTGAAGAAAGAGACCGGCCGCTTCGTGACGATCCTCGACATCCCCAAGCCCATCGAGTCCCCCATCGGCGCGCAGCAGACGCGCTTCCGCGTCCAGGCGTCCGCGGAGGACCTCAAGAAGCTCACGGAGTTGATTGAGGCCGGGAAGATCGTGACGACTATCGACTCGGTGTACCCTTTCGGGAATCTGCACGGCGCGATCACCAAACTCAAGAGCAGCCGCGCGCGGGGCAAGATCATCCTGCACGTCGGCAAGGCGTAGTTAGTGAGTGTATCACAGGGCTACTGATGCATTATAGCACCATTCAGCGGACTAGCACACCGGAAGTCAAGCCGTCCTATAGGGGGATTGGCGTACGTGAAGAGAAAAAGGTATGAAGAACCGGAGTTGGTGTCGTTGAGAATCGTAGTATGATGGTGCCGCGGTGGTCAGGCCTAAGCCTGAGTCCGCTGGCTGGCAAGCGTACTGCGGTGCACAATGAGGAGCTGCAGCCGCTCGTAGATCCTGAGCTTCAACGTGTTGAAGCCCATCGCGGTCCGAGTGTCGAGCATTTCAAATCGTTTCTCACGGCAACTCGAAGCACTTTCCAAGCATCAGCATGTATCCCAGTCCGATTGCCCCGAACGGGAACATGAGTGGGCTATTGGTGCATACAAGTTCTCTGTCATATGGGGCTATTTGGGCAAGTGAAAAGGTTTTCCGCCCACTTTACCCCCCGTGTAAAGACCACGAGCACCAGCTGGCGGGTCTGCTGCTTGGCTGGTGCGGACTCTGGTGTCATGTGATGGAGATGATGACCATCAAACAGCCACCTGCTGAAGAGCTCATGTGGCTCTCCGCGTCACTCGTCGACAGCCCCAGACAGAGACGGAGGGCGAGCGTAAAGACCGGAATGGCACCGCAATCGGGTCTTTCAGTGCCCTCAGACTCGGCAAAGGCGCTGCTGCGTCTCAGTGTGTGGCTTTCTGCCTCCCACTCCACGAGGTCGCATGTCCATCTGGCTATGGTCACTGTCCGCTGGGGATCAAAAGGTGCCTTTTCTAAAAAGCTCCGAACCGTATTGCAAGACCGCGAATGGCTCTTCGAGAGTCGAGCGAGCCTTGGTGCCGGATCCCACACTCCTCCTCACTCCAGATTCGGCAGCCTTCAGCTCACCAGCAACCACGTGCCCACACGGAAGCAACAATGACGCGTGCCTTCCATCAGAGCACCAAGCTGCTACTCCTGGTCTCAGCTGCACTGGCCCTAACAGTCCCAGGTCTCACCTCAGCGGCTCAGCCCCAAGCCCAGGGTGAGACGCTCTGCTCGCTGAGTCCCATCTCGTACGCCGGCGCCAAGCAAAACTACCCGGAGTCCGCGTCCGCCATCGCCGAGCTCGAGCAACACTCGATCGCGACCTGGTACTCGGACCGCAATGGCGACTACGTGGCCACAGCCAAGCAGCTCGTGACCACGTGCCCCGCCTCGTCTCGCCTCAGCGTCGTCGTCTACGGACTGCCCAACAAGGACTGCGAGGCTCGCTCGTCCGCCGCGGGCAGTACCGTGACCAACTCCGAGGACTACAAGCGCTTCATCCAGTCACTCGTGGAGATCGTCGGCGATCGGAAGGCGCTGTATGTGCTCGAGCCTGACGCGGTGGGTCTGTTGGCGAAAGTGGGCGGTTGTGGAGCTCAGGCAGGGTACAGGGAGAACCTGCTGCTCGCCATCGAGCTGCTCTCGGCCAACCCGAACGCCGAGATCTACTTGGACGTCGGCTACTGGACGCTCGCGTACCCTGAGAGCACTGCGCGTGTGGCTCAGGTGGTGAAGGACCTTGCGGCAGTGGGCCGCGTCAAGGGCATCACGCTCAACACGTCCAACTTCCGGAACTCAGCTGAGATGTCGGAGCTCTGCAGCAATTTCCAGGTGTCCATTGGCACAAACGCGCTCAATTGCATCGTCGACACGTCGCGCAACTACAACGGCTCGCCATCCACCGAGTGGTGCAACGTAAGAATCGCGGGCATCGGCTCGCCGCCAAGCTCGATCACGGGCTTCTCGAACCTGGATTACTTCATGTGGATTAAGCCACCTGGCGAGAGCGACGGACAGTGCGACACCGACAGCCACACGGCCGACGCGATGGCGGGGCCAGAGCCCGGTGCATTCTTCAACGAGGGCTTCAAGCTGCTCTGGAACCAGGGCTACTTCGTCAAGGAGTTCGGTCTGCCGATGATCACCGACGGAGCCGCCGTCTTCCCAGCTACCAGGACGCCAGCGCCAATGCCAGTCGCCCAGGTTCAGGCGACGAGCTCGCCCGAGCCAAGCACTGAAGCCCCAGCCTCCAGCCTTTCGCCAACGATGGCCCCAGAAAAGCTGACGCTTGGGAGCACGAGTCTTGATCCCGCGGTCCCGAGTACCAGTTCGACTCCAGCTGAGGCTGTGAACAGCAGTGTTGCTGCTATCCCATCGTCCGCAGTTGAACTTCCAGATGAGACTCCGTGTCCACCGACCGGCAGTGTCAGTGGCGCCGCTGCTCCTGCCACGCCATTCCCATCGCAACCTTCCAGCTCCTCATTGGCCCCAGTGGATGCTGAGCTTCTCAATTCCGTCCAGCAACGCCACTCCAGTGACGCTGCGGTCAACGAGCAGCCACTCTCTCCAAAGATGCAGCAGCAGATGGACGAGATCGCGTTCAACACGGAGGCGATGTTGCACTCGAACAATGACGATCTCAGTGGTGACAGCGACAGCTACGACGACGCGGTCGGCGTCCTGCCCACTTCGGAAGAGTACCCAGTCGACGAAGTGCCCGAGAGTGTCTTCCTCAATGAGAACCGCATCGATGGCTCAAGTAGCAGTGGCAGCGCCACGGATAGCAGCAGCGGCAGCGGCTCCAAGATAGGCGACGTCAACAAGTTCACGCTCGTACTCGTCCCCCGCGGCTCTGGCCTCAGCACCGCAGCCTCGCAAGCAGGCAGTGGCAGCAACTCAGTCAGCACCTTGTCGGCTGAGAAGCTCGTCCCAAGCTCCAGCACCGCTCCAGAGGCTGCGGCGTCGACCACGGGCGGCACCAACCGCACGGAGGTGCTGGCCTCGCTCGCGGTGCTCGGCTGCGTTGGCGCGCTGGCGGTCGCCATGGCTGTCGTCTCGCATAAGCGCAAGCGCGAGGCGCTCATGGAGGCGCGGCTCACGACGCCCGAGACCACGATCATCCACATCACACCGGCGAGTAGCTCGATTGCCTAGACAGGAGGCTTCCTCAGTGTTTGTTTGTCGTTTTGAGTGAGTGAGAGTTTACGTTCGTTCTCACAGGGTTGATGTCAACAAAATATTGAAGTTCTACTTGCTATCTTGCCAAGTTGAAGTGTTTTCCAACCAGCACACCTTGCTCGTTCTAACAGCATATTTGATCAGGCCATCCAGTCGTTTCAGGTAGATAACGACTGGATGGCCTGATCAAATATGCACTCCACGGAAGAGTTAAACGTGCAGCAGGACTTTGGTTCAGCCTCGTATTAGCCATTCGCCCGCGAAGATGAAGAGAGCAACTGCGAGCGACGAGCATGGAGGCGTTCGTGCACGTGAATGGCGAAGTGCTGCTGCAGTGTTGATGATGGGCAGCCATTCTGAACGATTTGCATTCTTCCCGCGAGACGTGGGCGATCGCACGGGCAATCCTTCGCTAGATTTTCCCTGAGGACGGGCGGGCGATCCAGGAGACGAGGCTGCTGGCTTGCAGCCAGATCAGTCAAACAGAACAAACGTGTCTTCGGGCTCACCATGAACCGGTCCCGAACCGTTCTGTTGGAGTCGCCGCGGCGTGCTAATAGTTAGCGCCTTTATGCAGCAGATGTATTGCTCACTGTTTGCTGTATCGTGACTGGCCACAAGTGAAGCTAGTACTGCTCAATTTACAAGGACGGTCGGTCTTTTGAGACCTTCTCGAGTCTCGACCAAGTCTCGGCGTTCGAACGCACCATCCTCCCGAACGCAAGAGGTTCGTCTCCGATCCCACCAGTCACCCAAAAGCTCAGCTTTGCTCTTCACTATTGGTGCACGGTTCACCCAACGAGCTTCAGGGCGAGTTGCTGAATGTGATCGCATATGAACTACCGCTCTCCAGAAGCAGCTCTGACGAGGTTCGTTGGCAATGAGTCCGCTCATAGAATGCGAGAGGATCCACCCTATGAATCGTGTGTGTGTGTGTGTGTGTGTGTGTGTGTGTGGAAGCGTCTAACGACACCCGGGAAGCTCGCTTCCTACCGACGTCGCGCCACTGGTCGAGCCTCTAGCCCTTCGAAGGTTCGCTGGGCGGCCCTCGCCTCGGATCGCGCTCACTGCGACCTTCCAGATGCTCGACGCGGCGTCCACATCTCGGTTCCACAGCCTGGAACAGGTGTACACCTGGCCAGCCCGTGATGCAAGATGCTGCCGCTTCCGCACGGTCTCGGATTCGTGCAGACGCGGAACGTCAAAGATGTTTTTGAAACGATGCATACAAAGCAATAGCATAGTTGGCAGGGTTCGGAGGTGATAAGTCGTCAGGATTTAAACACGAAACTTCAAATCGCTGATCCACATACCGGCACAGTGTGTGGATATCATTATGTCGAAACAAGCATCTTCTTGGGAAGCTGAGATCACACACTTACTTTTCTATCTCAGGGAACATGAGCACTTCGAACGTCGGCCCACTGAGAACAACGCTGTATCCATTGCGCCAACGTGAAGGTTCATATCTTGTGCAGGGATGGAGAGTTTCATTCACTTTCCAAAAGGTGGCAAGGCAAATGCGGCTAAACATATGAGCCGAAGAATCGGTCTCTGCCTGTTGTTGTTGCTTTTTGTAAAACATATTTTCAGATTGGCCAACAACAACAACATTGAATCGGCGATCGTGACATTAAGCACTGACACCTCGCTGACCACAAGGACGCTCCACACCGCTTGGCCCTTCTGCGCATTGCATGGGACGGTGTGCGCATGAAAATTACTTGGAGGGCACTCATTGGCAGACCAACATTTGTTGGGGGTGTTCATGTCGAGACTAGCAGCAGGTCATTCGTCAAGAGGACGAACTGGGACAAAGACAACACGAGACGCTCAGAAGAGCAGCATGGGTCCGTCGGAATCTGGGTATCCAGACAGCCGCCAGGGCTACGGCCGACAACTGTCAGCACGCAGCTAGAGCGAGCACTGCCTCGTGCGCATTTTCTACTCGAATGACGATGAAGGCTGCTGCTCGCGCTCGCAGAGAAATATCCTCGAGCTCATCACGACTGTGCAGAACGACCCCGAGACGCGCACGTGCAGCGCGCAGCTGGCCAAGAAGGTGCTCAAGTACCGCAACTTGCTCCACTTTGTGGACGCAATCGACGTGTGCGACCCGAAATTCGACGCCGCGCGGTTCTTTGGGGTCGAGTGGCTGAAGGTGGGGTCGATCGAGCAAGCGACAGCATGAGGCAACGAGGGATAGGCTGACAGAATATGTTGCGCCAGGTGCAGAACGATCAGAGCGAGTGCACGTTAAAGACCAAGGGGCGCTTGTCGAATGCACAAGATCGCTTGGAGAGTAAACGTGTACGAGGAGCTCTTGAAGTTCAAATCAAATAGTAATCACCGTGCAAGCCAAACAGGTAATCGGCAACCCAACATAGCCACCTTTGCATCGCTTTTGACTCCCCGAAATCGGAGCATGGGCTGCTCTGGTGCTGAGAACGCGATGCGTGGCTTTGAAGTGCAGCACCAACAGCTAGATGTCACAAGCGACGACAGATATTCGGGTGATATGATTGGAGTGGCATCACTGCCACACTAGTTGAGGCACGCGCAATGTGCCAACAAGCTGTGAGCAAAAAGCACGACGGTCCAACCGTTTCTGACCAGCTGTCTGTCCGGCGCCGAGACTTGAGCACGCTTCCGCATGTTGAGCCCAGTGTTGGCATTACACGTGTTAAACGTAATACAGCACTCGCTCCGCCAGTTCTTCATTCGTGGCTTTTCGGAGGGCGTCTGCGTCCTGCAACTCGGATTCGGAGAGCTCCAGTGAGAGGCTCTTGAGAGCGCGGGCTGATTCTGTCCACCCGTGTTTGGACGGTTTCACGCAGACAAGTGTACCTATTTCGTCCTGTGTCCCGTTTTTTGAACAGCTTGCATTGTCAAATACCTATTCATAATCACCACCCGCTATAATATGCCTAACGACTACTGAGTGAACCACATGGAGCCCAGCGCATAAATGGTAAACCACAGAGTGCAATATGCGAGGAAACTGAACCAAGCGTCCACCACCAGCCTTGACAAGCATTGCCCATGCTCTATGCCGCAAGCCATGAGCGAAAAGATCCCCCCGCACACGCATAATACACGACGACGCGGTTCTGAACTTCGGCGATCGGAGCTACACGTGCAGCCTCAGTGCTGAGCTCCTTGTGCACTTTGGAGGCCAAGCACAGCGTGGTTAGAATTTCGAATCGCACCCAGAATCATCCCACGAGCCCGAAAACCAATTTGCACCCTGGCGTGCTTCCATCAAGCGAGATTCGCAGTATCTGATAAACCAGTTCCATGAGCAAGTGCCGTTTGCCAAACAGACACAAAGAGGGTGACATTGGAGGCACATATCAGGACTTTGGAACTCGAAGAACGGTCTCGACAACACTGCTGTCATCGCTGGAGCGTTCGGAGGTGTCAGCCAAAACCGTGTCAAGCCAAAAACCAATCCTTCCGAGCCCACAGGGAGATGAGCTGCTTGGTTGAGCGTCGTTCGCAAGGATGTAAAATGCCGAACTGCTCCGTCAGTCAAGCGCCAAGACCTAGCCGGGGCGGAACTACAGCCCCGAGCTCTCTGAACCACTGGCCTCATGACCACTCACTAACGATCGGAATGAGCTCATAGCCACTGCATGCAAACGGCCAAGCCTCGGGTGAGCGAGGCTGTTGTCCTTAGCGATCGTGCATCTGGCAAAATATGCGATGTGACAGCTCAAACCAACCAGCGAAAGCGAAGGTTCGTTTGCGAGTCTCACTTTCCGATTCGCTGTCTTCAGCTCCATCTCCAACAGGCATCCAAGATGCGGTTCTCCTCGGCTCGCCAGGCCTTCGGGGCCGTCGCCGCAGTGTTCGCGCTGCTCTCGGGCTCCTCGCCACACGTCGCCCAGGCCGAGGAGCTCTGCTCCGTGACCCCCGGCAGCTTCAGCACTGCGCGATCAGCCTATCCGCAGTTCACCTCAGCGCTTGACGAGCTCCAGAAGCACTCGATCGCGACGTGGTACTCGGACCGCGACGCCGACTACGTGGGCACAATCCAGTCTCTTGTGGCCAAGTGCTCCGACTCCCAGCGAATCAGTGTCGTCGTCTACGGCCTGCCCAACAAGGACTGCGGGGCTGGGTACTCGTCCGGCGGCTCGGTTAAGAACGCCGCTGACTACGTGTCGTTCCTGGACACGCTCACGGGCGTCGTCGGCAACCGCAAGGTGCTCTACGTGCTGGAGCCCGACGCCGTGGGGTTGCTGAGCTCTGGAGGCTGTGGCGAGTCGAACGGATATCGAGACAACTTGCGCACGGCGATCGCCATCCTGGCAGCGAACCCGAACGCGGACATCTACCTGGACGTGGGCTACTGGACGCTCGTGTCGGCCGAGACAGCCAATGTCGTGGCCGACACGGTCAAGTCGCTCGTGAGCGCCGGACGCGTCAAGGGAATCACGCTCAACACGTCCAACTACCGCTCGAATTCCGAGATCTCGAGTCTGTGCTCCAACTTCCAGACCGCCATGGGTTCGAGCTCCTATCGCTGCGTCGTCGACACGTCCCGCAGCTTCAACGCGCCTACGACCAGCGAGTGGTGCAACGTCAAGACCGCAGGCATTGGGTACCCACCGACCTCAAACACTGGGTACGGGAACCTGGACTACTTTATGTGGATCAAGGTGCCCGGTGAGAGCGACGGTACCTGCAACGATGGGACGCACCTGGCGGACTCGATGGTGGGGCCAGCCGCTGGTGAGTTCTTCGTTGATGGCTTCAAGAACCTCTGGGACCAGGTCTACTTCGTCAGCAAGCTTGGGCACCCAAAGATCGGCGCTGGGTCGAATAGTGGCTCCGGCGGTTCAACTGGATCGAATGGCTGTGCGGCCTCATACGGTACGTGTGGCAGTGCAGCCAAGGGGGACGGCTGCTGTGCGACCGCAGGCGAGTACTGCCAGCCCTGGGACCCAGCGTTCTACCAGTGCCGAGCGATCCCTTCCCAGTGCGGCACGCAGCAGGTCGGTGTGGATCTGTACGGCGACGACCTCGCGACGATCTACAGCATCCTTCCGGAGCAGTGCTGCGACAGGTGCACGACGACCGC
>JAASFQ010000922.1:0-12189 GCA_023333845.1 Globisporangium polare | reverse complement strand
TAAAGAGCTGAGCGAGCGTGATCCCGACGCCACGACTGCGCTGCCGAGCACACCAGCGAGTCACGCTACCTCCCAACGTACACTAGCATTCGATAGCTAAACGTTGCCTGTAACCTACGCAAATGTATCCTCGGTGAGCTTATCACTCCGGCTTGAATTCAGCGAATTTCGACTGTTCATCGGCAATCGAATAATCCAAGCCGACATGAACTCCTTCCACAGTGCGCTGGATTACTTTGAACTGCACGCTCTGATCTCCACAGTCAGTTTCGTACTTCTTGCTTGCTCGGCAAGCGGAAGCTTTCCCTCGCTCGACGCAAGAGCGTGCTTCTCTTTAATCACTATCATCTCAATCTGCTTCCTAATTCCTATTATTGTCACCTAAAAAACGGCGGCTCGTGCGCACGAGCTGCCTCATCGTCGTCGCATTTCTCTCTTGCTGTTGAAGCAGTTTGGCAGTTGGCAGTGTACTGATTCTAAAACTTGCGCACCTTCTCGAGTCGCTCGCGCAGCAGCTGCGTCGTCGACGACGTCGCAGCGCTCGAGCTGCTCTCTCCGGGGCCAGTGAAGCTCGAACGAACTGTCGAGATTGACGATCGACTCGCTGCAAACTCGTTGAACGAAGTGAAGCTAGCTCGAGTGGTAGTTGTGGTTGAGGCGCCTTCGAATGCCGAGCTCGAGGGCCCACGCACCCCGACGTGGGACTTGGGATTCTCACGGGAAGAGCTTGATTGGCCGTACGCTGCTGCAGAGCCGTTCGTCGCGGCGGTCGACGGAGCAGCATCGAACAATCGCCGCGTGACTGCATCGGCTCCAGCGGCTTGAGCAGAGCCGTTGCCAAGACGAGACACGTACCCAGACGCAGCCATGCCGTTTGTTCCGTTGCTGCCGCCGTTGAACATCGACGCATCCGAGCCCGAAGCTTGCTGGGAGGGCGAAAGTCCCATTCCAGCTAGCAGTTCGCGAACAGGCGACGGCATCGGGAGGTCCGTAAGCGATGCCTCGAAGCTGCCGCGGCGGGTCTTCACTAAACTCTCCGCGATGATGCGCAGCGCTGATTGCATGTTGTCGTTCGCGATCTGAACCGCAAACAGGTCCGTCTGGGGAAGCGTCGAGAAGAACGAGTGCATCTGCATGAGCACGCCGAAGAGGTCGATGCCTTCGAACGGATTCAGCGCGTTCGCCTGCGAGCTCGAGATCTGGAGCAGCAAGCGACCGACGAGCTGGTCGAGCGAGTCCGTCTTCATCAAGTGGTTGTACGCGTCGCGCGCATTGTAGTCTCCAACATCGTTGCGCACAATGCGCTGCAGCAAATTGATCACCGACGGGTACACTTCGCCCGCTTTCACGTTCTCCGTCACGCCACGCAGCGCCTTGACGAGCGCCTTGAACAGCAGCAGGAAGCGTCTCTTCTCGGACGGCATCGCGGCCATGTTGAGCGAGGCGGTGCTCGTTCGCGAGGCGAACTCTTCGACCCGTGGATCCAGCATCTTCGAGCAAATCTCCAAAATGATGCGCTCGACGGCATAGCGCTGGATATTCTCAGTCGCTTCGCTGCTCAGCAGCAGATTCAGGATCGGCAGACTGAGAGAGAGCACCTGGATGACCAGCGGCTTCTTCGACTCAACCGAGCAAAAGCTGGCGTGGATCAGATCGCAAAGTTTAACGAAGATGTCGTTGACGTAGTATCGCAGGAACTGGAGCTCCGACTCGCCAGATGGGCGGTCGATGATCGCGTACAGGCCCTTCAGAGCATCGATGCCGTCGGCATAGTTCGGAGAGTTCTCATCCACGATCTCCTTCGTTTCCGTCATCAAACAGTCGATCGGGTGGAGCAGGAGTCCCTCAATCGAGTTGTCCGACTCCATTTGCTGATCTTCTTGGATGCTCATGTGCGACATCATGTCAGTGTCTTCGTCATCCTGGAGCGCGTACGACTGCGGCATCGCTGGCGCTGCAAAGCTGCTGTTGAACTGCTTCACAGCCGACATTGGCGTCGGGAAACTCGCAGCCGCTGGCATCCGAGGCGGCGTGATCGCTGTTCGGATGTTCTGCTGGACCGCTGGAGAAGCTGGGGTTGCGGCTGCAAAGCCAAACGAAGGCTGTGACGGCGCAGTGCTGACGCTCTCCTGCACGCTGCCTGGAGGAAGGGTCTTGATCCGCGCATTCAGCAGATCCATCCCCTGCTGCGTGGTCACACCCGTGAAGCGGAAGAACTTGTCCAGATTCCCATCCGTGCGAGTGTAAACTGCGACCAAGGCGTTGATCGCACTCTCGCGAAGCTCCTTCTCGTGCGCGATGACGTACTTGCCGACTTCTTTGACGCACTTCTTGCCCAACACCTGGAACCCGTAGGTCGTGGCAATGTACTCGACCAGATCGATGCACTCGCACCGGCTCTTCATGTTCTTGCACGCGCTAAAGCACTCCATGAGGTAGTTCACGTACTTCTCGCGGTTGTACACATCAGCAACCAGCTTCATGATGTCGCGGAAGCGCACGCGGAATCTCGGCTTCGACTGACCGCTCTCTTGCAGCAAATAAGGCAAGAAGATCGAGGCTTCGACGTCGTCGAGCTGGTAGGACATGCCCTTGAGCACTTCAAAGAGCTTCACGAGGAAATCCAGCAGCTTGGCCAGCGCTTGCACGTTGTTGTCGACAATGCGCAGCGTACACCACTTCAAGATCAGATCCAGCGCCGCAATGACTTCTTGAGGCTGATTCGAGGCACACGTCATCAAATCCGTGACCGCTGCCATCATCCCCTTCTCGAGCGTAGGCGCAAACAACTTCGCGTGCAGCTCTGGCGATAGGAACGGCTTCCACTCAGCTTCGACCTCAGCCTTGCGGTTGCTCATCTCCGTCATCGAAGTCGACTCGAAGATCCACTTGTTGTGAAGCCCCTTTGCCAATCGCGCACTCTTGGAGCTGTTCATTTTCAGCAGCGCCGTCGGCGACGACTCGCCATCTTCCGAGCCTTCCGACACGGACCCTGCTGATCTGAAGGAACCTGGCCGCATCAATTGAGAACGTGCTAAACCGCCTGCTTTTAGAGACAGCGAGCTCGTCTTCGCCAATCGCGATGCTCCCAATCCAACCCGGGTCGGCGTGTCCGGAACTTGTGGAGGCAGCTGCGGAGCAGCCGCTGGAGGAGCTGCCGCAGGGGCTGGAGGAGCTGCAACCGCAGCGCTTTCGACAACCGAGTCGCACACTTTCTGGATAAGAGGTCGCAGCGTTCGCATCTGGGCAGGCTTGATGTCACGGCAGCCTGTAGTCAAGACCGTGTCTTTGCCAACCGACTTGATCACTTCTGCGAGCACCAGCTGCGCCTTCTCTCGAGCTTCAGAAGACTTGTCCATCAAGCACTGCACAGTCGGCGCCACCAACCCGTTCAGATCCAGCTTGTCGCAGTTCTTCAGGTGCTCTGCTGCCCAGCCAAGCAGCTCAGCACGTCCGACAGGGTTGAGCAAACCCTCACTGACAGCAGAGAGCAAACTCTCCATGCACGCCGAAGACGTCTGGTTGTTGTGGCGAACCCACTTGTGAAGCGCTTCCACAGCTGCAGTTTGCATCGTCTTCTTGTTGTCGGCAACGCCGCTCACGAGACTTGCACCGAGGAACTTCGACACCTTCCCGATGTCAGGACCAATACACGACGCAACGACGCCGATCACTTGTGCTGCCTTCACCTTCAGATTCGCATTCGAGTCGCTTAGTCGCGCTTTCAACGCTCGCAGCACCTCCTGAACCGGCTTCGTGAACTCGATCGCGCCACCAGAAGACTCGCAAATGCTCTGCACCGAGTCCATCGCGGCAGATCGCTTCTTCCACGCCGCGATGTCGTCTTCGCACTTCATGTCGGCAAACAGCTCTTTCGTCAGCTGACTGCTGATATCCGTGCGTCCAAAGAGAGCACCTGGATCCGCCGTCTTCTTGGTTCCTGCGCCTTCATCGTCCTTCACTTGTCGCTTGACCGACGCCATCGCACTCAAGGGATCGAATCCAGTTTTCTTGAACTCGGATTCCACGATCGCTGCCAGCGCTGGTTTCCAGCTCTCCAAGTTAAGAATCGGGAGCAACGCAGGTCCCAGCTGAGAGTACATCGCAGCAAGAACAGCAATCGCACTGGCACGGACCTTCGGGTTCGACGATTCCAAACCTTGTGGTCCTTTCACGAAGTCAATCAGCAGACGCGGGCTGCAGACGGAGACACCAAAGTCCTTCACACAGTCCGCAAGAACCACCAACGCCTCGATGTGCGCCTGTGGCGCTTTGACGTTTGGCATGTAGGTCAGCAGGCACCCGAGCACGTACGAAGGACCGACGACCTCGCAGAGCTGAAGCATCATCGTGCGAATCGCTTCAGCAGCTTTGCGGTCGCTGATCTTGTCGGCAGCACTAGGCACGACTTGGCAGACGACTCCACGCGGGAACTTGCTGGCAGCGTTCTCAGCAAACGTCCCAACTGCCTGGAACGCGCTCTTCAGCACGTTGATATTGCTGTCCTTGAAGTCCTTCACTTGCTTTGCAATGTACACCGTGAACGCCTCGATAGCTCTCATGTTCATCACGCCGCTGTTGTCCTTCGCGAAGCTCTCCAGCTGCTCGATCGCAGTTTTACGCTCCACCCAATTCGCGCTCGCAAAACCTTCCTCGATATCGCTCCAGTTCTCGATGTTCATTTCTGTAAGAATGTCTTCTGCTTCCTCGGGGGCGACAGAAACTGCCATCGGCGTGAAATCAGTGCCACCTGAGGATCCTCCACCACCACCCGTACCACTGCCACCGGTCTTCTTTGCTGCTGTTGGTTTGCTTGACGCTTCCGCCGCAGGCTTCGCTCCTGCCAAGCGCGACGGTGGACCTCGGACTGACGCCTTCTTCACTCCAAGACGGGATGCACCCATCGCTGCTGGCGGTGCAGCCACATCTTCTTCCACGACCTCCGCAGCTTTCTTAGCAGCAGGTGGTGCAGCCTTCGCAGCAGCAGCAGGGGCCCCTTTCGCTGCTCCAGTGGTCCCCACACTCGCCTGGATAGTCTTAAACGAGCGAGGGTTCTTGCGCGACACGTCGTCCAGCATGCTCTGCAGCCAGTCTGCGATCTGATCGCTGACCTTGAGAATCACGATGAACGAGTCCAGACCTGCTTTTCGAACGGTCGGGTCCGTGTCATCCATCGCCGCCGCGAACAAGCCCCCAAAGTCGACCATGAGGCTCTTGTCGCACAGGTTGACGTACTTGTTTTCAATGCAACGCGTCATGAACCCGATCGTCTGGACACGCGCCTGCGGAGCTTTGTTCTTCAGCGCATCCAGCGACAGCTTGATCTCTTCCATCATCATGTCGATCGTCATCGAGTGCTGCAGAAACAAGTCGAGGGTGTTGTTCGTCGCATTCAGCACCACTGACTTCTTGTCCGACAGCTTGCGCATCAGCTCCGGGTACATCATGCGAGCGTATTGGGTAAAGTTCTTGCGCAGGCCGTCCGAGAGCGCACCGAGCACTTCGATCGACTTGGCGACGATGTTCACGTTCGAGTCGTTCGACAGGATCTTCAGCGTATTCACCAGCTCGTAGTACTCTCCGTTCGCGAGCTTCGGCACCGTCCCGATCAGATCCAAGACGATCTTCAGTGCTTCCACCTTCTCGCTCCACTTTGGCAGGTCCAGCTTGGCTTTAAACTCGGTCTTCGGTAGCTTGGCGAGCAAGTCAACAGTCTCAGCAAACTCGCGCGGGTCGAACGCAGCGGCAGCAGACGCAGCTCCAGCAGCCGCTCCGCCCGCAGCAGCAGCTTTGGGCGCCGCGGCGACTGGACGTTTGGCTCCACGCACGAATTTGGTTGGAGCTGCCTGACCGACGACAATGTCCTTCGTCAGCCCTTCGTACTCTGTCTTCTGCGCCTGTCGGAGATTCGATACAATGTCCTGAACTAGCGCGGGTCCAGTCCATCGGTGGATCTCTGCAATCAGGTTCAGCGCAACCGGACGAACACCGTTCACCGTCGACTCACAGAGCGCTGGAAGTGCAGCCTTCACAGCTGGGAGAGACACGACACGAGGTCCGAACGCCTTGAGCACGTCCAGAATGTTCGTCACACACGCAGGCGGGACCTTCGGCTTCTTGTTCTTCGTCCCTTCAATCAGCGCGGCGACGGTGTCTTCGGCAGCACCTGCTTCAATGAACGCCAACACCACCTCTTCGCAGATCTTTACGACGCCCGGACGGCTGGAAAAGCCCTTGTCGGTGAGTCGCTTCATCACGCCTGGGACGATGCTCTTCTGGAAAGGCTCGATGTGCACTGCGTACGCGAGGATCGCCTGGACACCCGCCTCCATCGCGCTCGCGTTCGCGTCCTCGCACATCTTGCCAAAGAATTCGAGAAACGGCTCGACGTCGTCATTGCGCGCACCGGGGCGTTCGCAGTGCGCCTTCACGGCCTCGAAGCCTACTTTCCGCAGCTTCCAGTCCTTATCTGTGATATTCGCCACGATCTCATCCACAGAAAGGTCGGACCCAGCACCGTCACCACCGCCAGACGCACCGTCACCACTGCTGCTATCATCGATAGCCATGGCGACCGTGACAGGCGCTGGCGGTGGCATCACTGCTGGTGGTGCCGGCGCACTGTCCTGCATGAAGACATCCTCGGCTTCAGCGGTGACGTCCATTGGCTCTGCTGCAACAGCTGCTGCTACAGGCGCACGCTTCGGCTTCGGCGTTGGTCGCGCGGGGAGCGCAGACTTGCGCTGTGCTGGGATCGGTGGCGAGTTCGCGACGGCCTTGCGCTGCGCCGGGATCGGCGGCGAGTTGGTCATGCGGCCCATGGGCGGCGGCGGGGGCTGCTCGTCGTCGTCGTCGCCGCCCTCGCCGTCATCGTACGTGATGTTGGACGAGATCGACTTGGAGATGCTCATGAGCATCGATATGTCCTCGCCAGCGCACAGGCGGCACGTGCAGCTCATGTTACGCAGACATTTCTCGTCCATGGCTGCTGCTGTTTCGCTGTTTGCTGTTTTGCTGGGATGTGGTGGGTGCAGACGCGCTCGCGCAGCGACTGGTAGAGACAAGATGGAGGGCTGTGGGGATGCACACACGTGATGCCTTTCTAGGGCTGTTGCAGTAGTGGCTGGTGCTGTGGCAGGCGGACTGGCGCAGGAGGGAGACACACACACGGGCGACGCACGCGCTTTGTCTCTCTCGCTTCTTCTCCGTCTTTCGCTGCAAGTTCTCGGATGGTTTGACGCCTTGACCCCTCTATTCGTACTTTATCGAGCACGCTGATGGTTCATTTTAGTGACATTTGCTTCAACAACGGACATTTTGGGGTGGAAAGGGCCAGCTGGGTTGATAATGGCACTCTATCAAGGGAGCGGAATTCAAACATGAGCGCGCCAAAAAAAGGGAAACAAACACGCAGCCATCACTCGCAAATTGCGGCAATGATGCCAGACGAGATGGCCGTGGCGATGAAGGCGACGCAGGCCTCCAGTCTGCTCGAGTGGGCTGCGCTGTACGCACCACAGCAGCAGCGTGGGCAGCTGCTTCGACGAGGTGCTCATGGTGACGCAATGGGAGCGCGCGTCTCGGATGTGCTCCAGACGCTGCTGCAGCGCGCGTACGTCTCGTCGTCTGCTCTCTCTCGTTTGGCAAGCTGCGTGCGGGTGGGATGACGATGAGTGCTCTTCCGCTGTTGCCTGTGTAGCTTTCCAGTGCTCTATGGCGAGGCTCAAGCAGGTATGGAGGCACAGAGGAGCGATGCGTGGGACGTGGTTGTGAAGGTGCTGGAGCAGTTCTATGAGGTACGCTTGCAAAGAGCTTGCGCTTGCTCGATGATGGACCATCTGTACGTTGAGCGCAATTGGCGTCCGCTGAGCGTAATTAAACTGACTGCGATACGGACGGTGTAATGGAAACTGCGCTTAGATGCCGCTTGGAATCGATAAGGCGCTGCTGCGGTCCTCACACGCGCGCACAGAAGGCGAAGCCACAGCGCTGATTCGGTTGCTCGAGTTCGCGCTCGGTGCTGCCGTGCAATGTGAAGAGAAGGCCGCTTTCGTGTGCGACATCATGACCATGAGCGACGCTGTGCAGGTCGACTTGATGGCGGTCATCGAGAAAGTGATGAACTTTCAGAGCAGCAGCACCCAGGTGGACAGCGTCGGTGTCGAAACCGAAGAAGCGCATGTGAGTGGGGGTACAACAAGCCGTCACACTGCATTGAAGTCAACAACTTCGCAGTCAGAACCCCCAGATTCTGCCGCGAGCTACGCACCCCAGCAGCCATCGTCGTCGTCACATCCGCCACTCTATCTGTCTCGAAATGCGCAACTCGAGCGCGCGAAACGCGAGAACGAGTTCCTCAAGGACGAGAATGTACGTGTCTAATGCTCCGTCGGTCGGCTCGATTCAGCAGCTCATCCAGGTTTCTCTACGCTTCATGTCCAGATTCATGTCAGCCAAGAGCTTCGAGATGCACAAGCGAGGCTGCAGCAGTGTGAGGCCGAGAATCACGCCCTCGTGGAAACAGTCCAGGAGCTCAAGCTTCAGCTCGAGGTCGATGTGCTGAGAAGAGAGCGCTCGGTGCGAGCCATGTACGACGAGCGAGTGCTCGTCTTGGAGCGCGACCTCGAGGCTGCGAACGCAGACCTCCACGCAAAAACCTCGATCGCCAGCGAGGTGACCGGCCTGCGAGACGAAGTCGACTTGCTTCGCCCTGTGGCAGAAAAAGTGGTGAAAATGGAAGCGACGGTGGGAAAGTACAAAGCGAGGGTAGAAGAGCTGGCGTCTGTGAAGGAGAAGCTTCGGGTATGTTGGCTTGATGTATGCTTCTGCTGTGGAGCTTGAAAGCGACTTGTGCCGACAAATCGTCGTTTGATGTTTGATCGCAGCGGATAGAAGAAGCGAACGCAGAGCTGACCGAGAAGAACCTGGCACTGGAAACGCAGGTTTCGAAGGCATCTTCATTGCAACGGAAACTCAAAGATGCGAAAGATGCCAACACAGCAGTGGTGAGAGAGAGTGAGGTGCAAAAGTAGTATGTTCATTTGATGCAATCGCTAACCAATTGCGAATTTGTTTATGTGCAGGAATTTCGAGTCTCTGAGTTGGAAGCTCTGCTTTCGCGGCAAGAAAGCGAGCTGTCGCGCATGCGCAGCGACTGGGAGACGTCTCAAGCATCCCTTCGCGAAACAACAGCTTTGAACTTGCAGCTCCAGAAAACAGTCGACGAGCAGCTTGCCGCTGGCAACGATGGTTACGTGTTTGCTCCATCAGCAGACGCGCTTTCTGGCGGTATCAGTGAGTTCAACCCTGAATTAATGCAGAAGATGACGCGGCTTGAGTTCGAGAATCAAGAATTGCGAAAGCAGGTGGACGGCGAGACTTCAGAGCGAATCGACGGACTCCTCGACGAGATCGAAGACTTGACAAGACTGAAGAAATCGTTCGCAGCGCGATATTTCGACACAGAGCAGCGACTGCAGCGGAAGTGTGAAGAGCTCGACCAGACAAAGACAGCAATGTCGAAGAGCATTCGGGACCTCAAGAGTGAAGTGGACACGCTGAATAGTGCTATCGAAGCGTTACGCCGAGAAACAAGCGTACTCGAGGAAAGAAACGCTGCGCTTCAAGAAGACGTGAATGCTCACGAGATCGAACGGCGAGTTGCGCACCAGGAGAAACTTCGACTCGAGACTTCACTCCAGCATTGCGAGACGAGATGCACGGACCAAGCTCAGACAATCTCGTCTCGAGCGGCTGAAATGGCAGCAGTGCAAGACTCCCTGAGGCGCTCCGAGACGCGATCAAAACAGCTAGAGTCGCAGCTTGAAGACAGAAAGCAGCGCATTGGAGAAATAGAAGCGCTCGCGCTGAAACTGGAAGCTCAAGTGCAGCTCCTCGAAAGCGACAAAGCGAATCTGTTGGCAGCCAACGAGGAGCTGGAAGTGCAGATTTCGGAGCTGCATGCATCGGTAGCATCGACGCGAGATGAGTTGACAAACCGAAGCGACGAACTCGCAGCAGCGAGAGCTTTATTCGGCGAGGCGTTTGAAGAGAAAGAAGACCTCGAAGCCCAGCTGCAGAAGACGCGCGAGTTCAGCGCGGTGGAGCTTGACTTCCTGACTCGACGGAAAGGCGAAGAGCTGCACCAGTTGCAGAATGACCATCGGACGAAAGTGTCTGCATTGGAGTCAGCCCACAGCGACAGCTTGTCCCGTATGACTGAGGCTATTAATGCGAAGGCAGTCCAGATCGAGGAGTTGAAATCGCGACTGCGAGACATGGGCAACGCACACACAAACCTGAAGGCTGAGTTTCTGGAAGAGAAGGCGCAGTCTGAGAAAACCATCAGGTCGCTTCAGCTGGAAATGGAGAAGTACATGGACCAGCATAGCGTGTCGAATGCCGAGCGGAACACCAAGGAGAGCGAGCTTGTCAGCAGGATATCCAGTTTGGAAAAGACGCTGGACGATGAGAGATCTGTTTTCTCCGAGCAAACGCAGCTCTTGAGCGCACAAGTCCAGCAACTGGGAGGATCCTTACAAGCAATGCACGCGCGCTCAATCGAGCAAGAGACGAGGCTCAAGGCGACGATCAAGCACCAGCTCGACTCAAATCACCACTTGATCGAGGCGAATCAAGTCCTGAAGAGCGAGTTAAAGCGGAAAACAGCAACAGTGGTGCAGCTCGAGAACTCTGTCACGCGCCTCGAGTCCAAGGTGCTGCTTCTTGAAAAGGAGCGCGTTCACATCTCCAACCAAGAGGAGCGCAAGCGGGAGGCCGACGAAGAAGAGACAACCTTTTCATCACAGCTGAACACTCAAGTTGGCCTCGTGATCGTGGAGCTGGAGAAACTTCAGAAGGAGCACAAGGAGCTTCGTGAGCGAGTGACATCGTGTCAGTGCCACAACGGAGCAGATCAAACCAACGTGGACACCGCGAAGAAGTACTACCTCGACCGTATTCGCCAGCTGGAGCTAGTGAAGCAGCAGGAGGAGGACAAGCGACGAGAACTGCTGCTTGTGAACGCGAAACTCATCCAGGAGCAAAAGCAGTTCCAGACCAAGAATGGTGTCGTGCAGAGTGAGTTGCAGCAGCTGCGAGAGAAGATGAACAGCTGGCTCCTGCGAGATGAGAGGCGGCGGAAACAAGAGGAGGTCATGCGGCACAAGCTGCAGGCGCTGGAGTCAAAGTACCATGATCTTGTCGCACAGAGGCATCCGAGTGTCGAAGATCAGCCGATGGTGACCCCAGCTGCCAACACCACCGCCAACGACAGTGAAGAGAGCTTGATGCCGGACGCCCACCAGGTGAACGAGAGCTCCGATACAATCGGCGCTCCATTGCGTTGCAGTGCGACCGCTTCGGACGACGACCCAGCCTACAGCCAAGCCAAGGCTTCGCGTGAAGTGGAGGGCGATGAAAACCTCTCCCCGAACGTCAGTCTCACCATCCGAAAGCGAAAGTTTGAGGATAACGTGACCGAAGGAGCCACAGGGGATGCTAAAGAAGCGATGCGATCAGTCGACTGCAGCACCATTCCGTCGTCGTCCAAAGCACTACCCACCAAACCTCCTTCTACAGCAGTTCGCCAGGGAAACGCAAAGCGCCGAATGTCACTGTATTTGACGAGCCAACTGCTGACGAAGCCACCGCCAGCGAGCGACGAGAAGCCCTCCGAGTGCCAGCAGCAGTGACAATCGTCAAGTGTACAATACATCAATTACAGTCAACTGTAGCTCGACAAGTGTTGATATTAGCAAGGAGCTGCTGGCAAAGGAGCCAAGGATCTCGCTTCCGTCGCACTGAACGGGGAGCGCTTTCAAATCGTCGACGCTTCACACAGAATCGTTTTCCCGTGTCGTGTTAACAACCAATTTGACCCAACGCTGATCCTGCTTTTATGCTCTTTCCGATTGATTAAGCGTTATTCAGCATCCTTCGACTTCTTTTTCGAGCGCACTGCTGATAGTGTTCGAGCTCTGCAGAGCGCTGTGGCGATGGGCGACGTCAACACTGTGCGGTACTTGATCGAGAGAGTGGAGACTCTCGAGCTCAATCCGGATAGAAGCCCTGGCATGACACCAATGGCGTGCAGGCGAGGCAACTTGGAGATCACTGGTCTACTCTTCGCGAACGGTGCACACATCAACAACGTGTGCTGGGGAAGAACGCTATCACCTCTGATTGCCG
>JAASFQ010000921.1:0-12202 GCA_023333845.1 Globisporangium polare | reverse complement strand
CCGTCTGCGCTTGCGACGCTGGAGAATGCCCAAAGCTGTTGATCGTCAGGCTTTCCCCCCCATTTGCTCTTGACCAACACTCTCGGTGCCAGTGGGTACCACCGTCGCCCGCATCCGTCTCGCATTGGCTGGCGGTCTTCATTTCGTCTGCTCATTCTGCAATTCGCCGCGCACCTGAGCAACCAACAACAGCCACACACACACACACACACACACACAAGTCACCAACAATAGTCCCACGTGTCGTTGGGTGCAGCATCCGATCATGGCCTTGGACGAGCCCCTCCCAGCCGACTCGCCTCGAAGCGGAATCGTATCTGGGCCGACCGACGCGAGCAAGTCTCACTGGCGCTTCATCCCGACGCTGCTGCGCAAGAACTGGCTGCTCAAGCGCAAGCACCCGGTCGCGCTGCTCTTCGAGGTCATCACGCCCATGCTCTTCATCATCGTCATGGACATCATCAAGTCGCGCACAACGGGGTACGTCGTGCCTGCGGGCTTCGCAGACGAAGCGCGCTCGTACAACCTCTTCACTGAATACGGCTACTCTATCGTCGCGCCTAGCGCAACGCCCAAGTTCGCCGTTCCAGAGACCACGCTCTCGGGGCTCTTGCTGCACTTGGGCGAGCACTCGTTCGAGCGCGCGAGACTCAAGAAGACCTTCACTGCCGCAGACAGCGAGAGCTGCCGGCTTCAGCTCACGGTGGAAGGGAAAGTCAGCCTGAACACGTCGTCTCCATACGCGCTGCCGCCGGAATGTGAGGGGAAAGTGTCACCGTTCAAGATCGCGATCGCTCCGGACAACGCGTTCACGCGCAACTACTTCTACGAGACGGTCAAGAGCTGGTACCCGACGGTCACGATCGCGCTGCCGTCGGACGCTGCGGCGCCAAGCATCGTGGTCCCGTCGTTTGAAGACAGCACGTTGTTCTTTGCGAGCGAAGAGAAGCTCACCAAGTACGTTACGTCTTCTTCGTACGCCACGACTGCTGAGCAACCACGCATCTTTGGAGCCATTGTCTTCAACACGTTCCCAGACGATCAAGCATCGGGTAAGATCGGGAAGCCGGCATCCATCGAGTACACCATCCGGATGAACTCCACCTACGTCGACAGTGGAGGCGTCAATCGATACGTGCCGCAAACGATCAGCAAGGAAGGAGCTTCAGCCTGGAACCCGTTTCAGCGAGACCTGGACACTGACATGTACAGCGAGTACGCTGCAAACGGCTTCATGACGCTACAGACCCTTGTCACGCGATTCGCCAACTGCCTCCCCGAATGGAACGCCGAAACGAAGACCACGACTGGCAAGTGCCAAGCGAGCGATTCGGTTGCCGTTTCAGGTGGCGAGGTGGACGCTCGGTTGCTTCAAGCGTTTGCCGCGGATCCAGCGATCGAAGAGGTGTGGAGCGCTGTCAGAAACGCAACCTTGGCGCCGACTGTCAAATCTATCGACCTCTCCAAGCTCGCCACTAAGGAACGCGACGCATTGTTGCAGCCGCTTCGAGTCGCTCCTCAGTCTTACTTCGGCTCGACAACGTCTCCTTTCCCGATCGCATCATACTCCAAGTCAAGCTTCTACGACACAATCAAGAACGTGTTCCCGATCTTCTTCATCCTCGCGTACCTGCATCCGCTCTCCAAGATTCTCGTGGGGCTCATTGGTGAGCGCGAGACGCGATCCCGCGAGCTCATGAAGATCCTCGGCGTGAAGGAGTCGAGCATCGTGGTCTCGTGGTACTTGACGTACTTCGTGATCCTGTTCCTTGGCAGCGTGTGTCAGACAGCAGCGGCAAAGGGCGGACTGTTCGGGCAATCGGACTTTCTGCTGCTGTTCCTCTTCTTCTTCCTGTTCAGTCTCAGCGTCTTGGCGTTCGCGTTCCTCGTGAGCTCCGTCTTCTCCAAGGCTCGCACAGGCACGTATATCGGCTTCATCGGCTTCTTCGTCATGTACGCGGTCTCCAACGCGTTCACTGACTCGACTCCCGAGCTGTCCAAGAACCTGGCGTGCTTGCTGGCGCCAATCGCTCTCGTGCTCGGCGTGGGCTCATTGGCGACTGTGGAGACCTCTCACGTCGGAATGAGCTTCTCGAACGCGTCGCTGCCGGTCAACAACTTCCGCTTCTCGACGTCACTCTGGTTCCTCGCACTGGACACGATCCTGTACACGCTCTTGGGTCTCTACCTGGAGAAGGTCATTCCCAAGGATTTCGGGACGACGGAGAAGTGGTACTTCCCGCTGAAGCCGTCGTACTGGCGAAGGTCTGCGCAAGCTGCCAATACTCGGTCCATTTCGCTTCAGCGCTCTCTGTCGGAAGGAGTCGTCGTGGCAGTGAACCCAAACATCGAACCGGTGGCTGAAGATCTGCGAGACCAGGAGTTCAACGGACAGGTGCTCTCCGTGCAGGGTCTGCGGAAAGTGTTCTCTGTTCCTGGGGGTGAGAAGGTCGTCGTGAACAACTTGAGCATGAACATGTACACGGGGCAAATCACCTGCCTGCTGGGACACAACGGCGCCGGGAAGACGACGCTCATCTCGATGCTGACTGGAGTTCTTACACCAACCGCGGGCGACGCGTCATTCCGTGGACTGTCGCTGCGAGAGCATATGGACGAGATCCGCGAGTCGTTGGGCATCTGCTTCCAGCACGACGTGCTCTATCCGGAGCTGACCGTCGAAGACCACATCGAGTTCTATGGGCGAATCAAGGGCTACACTGGTGATGCGCTGAAAGCCGAGGTCGCTAGCAAGATCGCCGAAGTGGGTTTGTCTGACAAGACCAAGGTCCTCTCGAGCGCTCTCTCTGGTGGTATGAAGCGAAAGCTGTCGGTTGCGATCTCGCTGCTGGGCAAGAGCTCGCTCGTGTTCCTCGACGAACCCACGTCCGGCATGGATCCATACTCGCGGCGACAGATCTGGGAGATCCTGATGAACAATCGACAGGACCGCGTGATGGTGCTGACGACGCATTTCATGGACGAGGCTGACATCCTTGGCGACCGCATCGCGATCATGGCGGAGGGAGAGCTCCGTTGCTGTGGCTCGTCGCTCTTCTTGAAGAACCGCTACGGAGTAGGCTACAACCTGACCATGGTCAAGGAGGAGGGCTGTGACGACAGCAAGGTGATCGACTTCGTCAAAGAGCACATCCCATCGTGCACCGTGCTCAGCAACGTCGGAACCGAGGTCGCTTTCCAGTTGCCGCTCGATGCCTCGTCCAAATTTGCTCGGATGTTTGAGCTGCTCGACAGCAAGCTGGGCCAGCTCTCGCTCCTGTCGTACGGGATCTCGGTGACAACCATGGAAGAAGTCTTCATCAAGGTTGCGGAGGCGACCGACGACGACGAGCACCACACGCTCCAGAACACAGTCAAGCAGCACAATTTCGAGCACCCGTCGACGACGAACTTCTCCTCGGACGAAGGCGAAAAGGCAGCGAGAGAGGCTCCGCCATCCAACGGATCCACGTTCTTCATTCAGCTCGCCGCGTTGATCCAGAAGCGCTTCCGCATCGCGAAGCGAGACAAGCGCATGGTGGTCGTGAGTCTGGTTCTCCCGATTGCATGGCTCGTCTTGGGGCTGTCGCTGCTGACTGCGGGGCAGTTCACAAAAAGTGACCCAAAGATGAGCATCGACGTCGCTGGCTTGGCAAAAGAAATCACGACGCACCAAGTCATGCTTCCGTCGTACTGCGCGCAATCCCAGGGCGACTGGTGCGAGACTGTGTTGGGTGCGCGGTTCTTCAGCGGCGCTTCCCCTGTGCTCATTGACCAGCAATCGATCGGAAACCCACCTTACGCAGACGACTCGCCCACGGTCTTTGGGGTGAAGTACACTGAGCCGCCGATTAACCGAACGGACGGAACCGGGTACTTGCTACGCCTGAGCGAGGTCGTCTACGATCGCGGTTTTGAGAAGGACGTCATGGACCAATTCGGCGGGTACCTCATTCACTCGGACAGCGCGAACCGCGTATTCGGCTACAACGTGCTGGTGAACACCACGCTGCCGCATGGCTCCGCTGTTTTCAAGTCACTCATGGATCAGTCGCTCTTCCGGTACATGGCATCCACGGTTGACAGCACGGCAGACACGACCAAGCTCACGCTCAAAGTGAACAGCCACCCGCTGCCGTTGACGTCGACCACGACTGCTCTCTTCACCTCGTACGTCTCGTTCTCTGCGTGCATGTTCGTGGTCATCGCGTTCGCGTACTATCCCGCCTCGATCGTCGTTCTTCTCGTCAAGGAGAGGCAGCAGGAGCACAACTCGAAGCACCAGCAGTTGGTGTCCGGTGTCAGCATCCCGGCGTTCTGGCTTGCGAACTACATCTGGGATATGGCGGTGTACCTCATCCCTTGCGCTGCAGCTCTGATCCTTCTTCAAGCCTACGACTTGTCTGCTCTCACGGGATCAAGCAAGTGCGTCACCTGTAACGACTCCACGTTCCCGTCGGTCATCATCCTCTTCGTGCTCTTCGGGCTGGCGATCTGTCCGTACGCGTACTGCTGGTCGTTCGTCTTCAAGGATGCTCCGTCGTCGCAGACGTACATGATCATGATCAACTTCGTGCTCGGCCTCGCGCTGATGATCGTGTCATTCGTGCTAAGCGTCATCAATAGCACCGAGAACCTCAACAACGCGCTCAGCTTCCTGTGGCGCCTGTCTCCGCTTTACAACCTGGGAACGGGACTGCTCAACTTGACGATCATTGAGATCACCCACACCGGCGGCGCCGAGTCTGACAAGTTCAACTCGACAAACCCGTTCAAGCTGTCGAACATGGGGTACAACATGATCTTCCTCGTCATCGACGCGGTCCTCTACTTCGCACTCGCAGTAGGCATCGACTACGCGCTCACATTTCCGTCTCTCAAGGCGAAGTTCAGCAAAGACCCGCAAGTCCCACTTGAGCAGCAAACCCTCGATGAAGACGTCGCAGCTGAAGTGGAGCGAATCACCAGTGGAGCCGGAGACGGCGACGTGATCAAGCTGCAGAACTTGCGCAAAGTGTACCCGAAGGGAGACAAAGTGGCGGTGGCGAACCTCACGTTTGGCTTGAAGAAGGGTGACTGCTTCGGGTTTCTCGGTATCAACGGCGCTGGCAAGACGACGACGATGAAGATGCTGACGGGAGACATCGTTCCGACTTCGGGTGGTGCGACGCTCGGAGGCTTCGACATCCTGAGCCAGCAGATCGAGGTTCGTCGCCAGGTCGGCTACTGCCCGCAGTTCGACGCGCTCATTGATCTGCTTTCCGTGCGCGAACATCTGGAGCTCTTCGCGAAGATCAAGGGCGTGCCCAGCTCGAAACTCGATGAAGTCGTTCGCGAGAAGATGACGCAGCTCAACCTGCTCGCATTTGAAGACAAGCTCGCGGGCAGCTTGAGTGGCGGGAACAAGCGCAAACTCTCGGTCGCCATCGCGATGATCGGCTCGCCGGCGATTCTGTTCCTGGATGAGCCGTCGACTGGAATGGACCCGGTCTCGCGGCGCTTCATGTGGGACGTCATCTCCGAGATCTCAACGTACAACAAAGAGTCGACGGTGGTGCTCACGACGCACAGCATGGAAGAATGCGAAGCGCTCTGCACCAAGGTCGGCATCATGGTCGGCGGCGACTTGAAATGCCTCGGCAGCGTCCAGCACCTGAAGAGTCGATTCGGCGACGGGCTGATGTTTGACGCGAAGCTTCAGGCGCCTACGGCGGAGGAAGCCAGGTCGCTCGCGATGCAACAGTTCGACTCCAGCGACGCTCAGATCCGACAGGAAGATCTCGACGACGCTTGCAGCAGATTCGGGAACGTTGCCTGGGCTGCTAAGGTCTCCGACACGCACAAGACTGGATACACCATCGCCCACAATCTCGAGCGCGACGGCTACGTCTTGGCGTCCACTTTCGCTGCTTGGTGGATCAACGAGAAGAATTTTGAGAGCATCTCGGAGTTCCTCGTCCGAAGCTTCGGCTCGGCAGAGCTACTTGATCGCAAGAACGACTCGTGCTGGTTCAAGATCCACAGCCAGACCCCAGCCAGCACGTTTGAGCTGAAGCCTGACAACAGGAGTCCCGCGAGCCAGCACCCTCAACTGAAGCTCTCGTCGGTGTTCGAGTTGGTCGAGAACGCGAAGGCGAGCTTGGCGATTCGCGAGTACAGCGTCTCGCAGACGACGCTGGAGCAGATCTTCAATTCTTTCGCCAGTCAGCAAGACGCCGACATTCCGATCAGCATCACTCCGACCAACACTGCCAATAAGTGAGCGTCATCCAGGATTCCCAGCGAGGTTCATGAATCCATGTGCCATTTTACATGTAGCATTTTCACTCACTTTTTAACACAGCGATAAGTCGATTCTTTTCATCTTCATGCGTTGTTTTTGTGCTGACCGATGCGCAGTTTCTTAGTGCGTAAGCAAGGAGCGCCTCACGGAGTGTCAAAGTCGATACGCTGTCTACTCCGCTTCGTCATTGCGCCTCCATATCTACCAAAAAGGTTAGCAACTCCGCTCTGGCTGGTTTACCTTATTTGTGCTTATGAGGGTGCAGCTGAGCATACCTTTCAGTGGTAGCACCCGTCCAAGCTCCAATAGCGCACAATCGAGTGCTTCAGTTGCTCTGTGACGTTGCTGCGGTCTTCGACATGCACTTGCCGCATCACGGCGCGGAGAACACCTCTGTAGTCGATTGCATCTATCTGCAACTCGATGTCTTGCAAACGCTGGTGCACCGCCCATAAGCGCTCTAGCATAGCGCTGAAACTCTCGTTCGCGCCAAACTCGCGCAGCAATCCGATCGGCAGCGCTCGCACAAAGTCTGACACGTCGTCACCAGATGACTCGATGCTGAGCGCGGCATGGCGTTCGTAACTGAATGCGCTCTTCCAACAGCAAACGCCCGCCAGGAAGGTGAACAGTGCGTCTCTTTTCACCGCGTCCGCTTCTTCCGTTGAGCTTGAGGACAGCCCACGCAAAGTGCGACTGAAGGCATCGATCACTTCAAGCAGCCACGAGATGGTGTCCTGAGACGGTCTCCCACCTGCTCCAGCAACCATCACACACGAAGACAGCTCGTTGAGCAGATGTACTTGAGTAGTTGAGCTCGCGCGTCGCCATTGGGTAAAGTCTTGACGAAGAACCCACTGGAAAATGGTCGAGGCTTGTCCGGAGGAGAAGACGGCTCCCAATCGCAAAAGCTCAGCGAAGATGGTCGCTCTCTGCAGCGGCTGAACCGACGAACTTGTCTCCGATGGAGTGCCGAGCACGAAATCTTCAACCCCCTCCTGGCGTGGGATCTCTGCAAGAATGCGCTTGACAAAGCGGCGCACGAGTGCAGCTGAATCCGCATCAGTTGACTGGATGAACTGGAGGCGTGGAAGTATTTGCTGGACCACCACGCGTTTTACTATCTCGCGGGACTCCGCTGAAACTCGAATGGTTGACTCTCGCGCCAGCAGTTGCCCGAGTACGTCAATCCACCTCTCAACGAGAACGACGCGGTGGTCACTGAAGCGTGCGTCAGACTCCCACGCGCTCAGCACTGTTTCCGACGCAGTCTTCACGAGTCTTTCGAACGTCGCTGTATCCACTCGGCCCGCTAGAAGCAGAAGACCGGAGACCAACTCGTGTTGCACTCGCGGCTTCAAATTCGCGAGTATATCATGCGCGTACCATTGGTTTACGATGTACGCGTCGCAAACCCCCTGGGTCATGGCAAATCCAATGCAGCTGATAGTCACTTCCGTGTCGCAAAAGCGCTTGATCAGGCGGTGCACCAGCGACTCATAATCGAGCGGCGGAAGAACTGCACTGATCGAAGTCACGCACGACAACACGGACTTCACCAAGCGGGCGCTGGTATGGCGATCAGAGCGGTCTTCGCGCACCGAGACGCTCGCGTCGCTGTCTTGGTGCTTTCGCAGAATGTCCATGACCTTGAAAAGCACGCCCTTTGACGGGAGTGTCAAGATCTCTGCATCGAACATTTTCTTCTTTTGTGTCACGAAAAACACGTCTCTGACCGCAGAGATTGCTCCGAGGATGAACAACCTGAACTTGCCTTGCCCCATCGCAGACCGCACAAGTGCGACAGTGGATTCGACGTGACTTGGATCGAATGTAAGCTCCAATGTTCCAGCGTCATGCTTGTGGGTTGGACCGTTGCCAAGAGCGATGATGCCGAGTGAGCTGTTGAAGCAGTTTGCCAAGCCAGCCAGAGCCAATTGGCACGTAAACTTGGAAGACGTCCCACTTGCAAGTGTCGCTCGAGCTTGCTCAATTAGCGCTTGCGCATGCTCGTGTCGGACGGCACACCCATGAGCTGGCATCCGGCACACCAGGAAGTTCAGAGCAAGCAGATGGAAGCACTTCGAAACATCTTTCACGCTGGTCTTGAGACGATCGAATGAGCCAGATGCAAACTGCTCAACCTCAGGCGCCGAAACAAGGTTGTTCTTCACGCACTCAAGAAGAACTGGGCCAAGAGCAACACCAATCATCGCCGACGCTGTGTCTTGTCGCCAAATCTGACTGATCAGCGCGTTGAGGTTCGCCAGCCATCCCGGTTTCTGGATATACGTGAAGCCAGACGACAGACGAGCTAAGCCCATCAGCGACGCCCAAGCGACCACAGCGTTGTGTTCATCTGGGTCTGATGAAGCCGCCAGCTTTGAATCATGGGGCTCTCCGGAGAAGACGGTTTCAGCGATCTCTAGAAGGTTGGACTCGGCGGTAGTCAATCGAAGACACAGTTTCAGCACGGAGCACGCAATGAGCCTCACGCGCTCTTGCGTGTGCAGCAAGGAGAGTCGATCCTGGGCGTCTCCTGCCACAGCATGCAGCCAACCGAGATGACTGATGCATACAGTGGATACCGCTTGCAGCAGCGGGTGGGCTGCTCCCTGTACCAGGCTCAGAAGAACCAGCTCAAGTCTTCTCAGGTGCACTTCAGTCATTGTTTCTTTCACTGAGTCCAGCGGTCGGTTCCCAAGCGCCAAATGCAACCCGACAACAGCACTTAGAGCGGTGAGGTGATGGTTCTCGTTCGGGAACACCTTCGTCTCTTCAATGGCCCTCGACAGCCTGTTGCTCAACTTTTCGGTGTTTTCGCTCACGAACTGCTGCACCAGCTGCGAAGTCCACCGCTTCGAGTCGCGCAACTGCCCCGTCAAAGCTCCAACCGCGATCATTCGGAGCCGCTCATTCTTGATACCACCAGGCGCACGGTCTTGTGAGGCAATCTGCTCGGCAATCTGCTCCGCGAAATGCTGGTCTCCGTCTTCAGCGCTAGCTCCAATGGTCAGCTTCAGGGTGCTCAGTTCGTCAACAGCATCCACGTACTTGGCCATGAATGCTTGCCACCCTTCCATCAAGCTCTGGACTCGCAGGAACACCACCCTGTCATCGCTCTCAGCTTCCCATGGCGCAACTTGTTGCGAGAGAATCACTGAAAGATTCGCCTCCATGTCCGCGACATTCTGAGAAGCGAGCTTGACGAGTTTGTCTTTTCGTTTGACGCTTGAGTACTCGATGGCTTCTTTCTCCTCATACGCCAGCAGAAAGCCATCCCAGTCTTCGACCGTTTGTTCTGCACCGTAGAGCTCGATGACCTCCCGACACGATGGAAACTTCTTCTTCATTTCTCTCGTTCCCACTGCTGAAATTCGCTGTTGAATTCTCTGGTCGTTCACTGTCGAAGAGACGACTGCTTGACCACGACCGTTTCCAGAGTTCAGTTTCGTGCTCTCATGCTCGAGAACTCGCGCCAGGAGCTTTTCGATTTCACTGCGAACACCGTCTGCAACTTCTGACTTGAGCGATTCCACCAGCTCGTCGAGCTTCTCAGACACATCGTCTTCTGTGACGTCGTCTTCGTCGTCCTCGTCATCACTGTTGCCGATCACCGCGCCTCGATTTTCTTGTACGCTCAGACCCAACGCCATCAGCGAGTAGACGTTGAGCGACTCAAACGAAGATCTGCGCACACTAGCACTGGCGCTCCCAGTGAGCTCCCAAAGTTGCTCTAGCAGTTTCGCGGCTTGTCTTTTATTCGCGTCCGTTTCTGCAGCCCCGAGAGCGTAGAATACACACAATCTCTCAAGAAACAGTGGTTCCTCGACGCATTGAAGCTTCTTCTTTTTCATCTTCAGCGCGATGATCTTGAACGCCGCATAGAAATCCAAGCAGTCAGCCTTGCACAGTGACTCGATGGCATTTACAGCCATTGCGACGACGGACACGCGTTCGTCTTCAAGGGACGCTTGGATGTGGCTGATGTACTCGACGCCTAACTCCGCATCCTTCTTGCAGAGCGACTCGATCGTAGCCATCTTGACGAGATCGTACTCGGTGCTCCTGGTGTCTAAACGCTCTTGATGCAGCAGCGCTTCGAGACGCGAATACACTCTTGATTCTCGCTCCCACACAACATAGAGCAGCCGCAACGCCATCGACTGCATAGACGCCACAGAGTTCATGCGCTTGATGAACCGGAGGATAATCTTCATCGTGTCTGTCGTGGCAGCAGCCAGCAAGGCAAGTACATAGAAGGATCTGTTCACGAACTCAGCGTAGCGGGGAGAAAGGGCTGCTGACGCGTCCAGTGGCCGCTGGGAAACCAAAAAGACGAAACTCGAAACAAGAAGTTTTGTCGTCGCCGCGCTCCAAAATCTCTTCTCACGTTGAACCTGTCGCTCAAACGCCTTGATGGTGTGATCCCGAAGACTTTGACGACCGTCAAAGAGCAGCGTTCCTAGGAGCAACGCCAGCCACATCTCTTCACGATCGCTCTCGACTTGAACGCTTGTCTTCGAGGTATCAGCAAAAAGACTGGACAACCAGCTCAAGCACATCTCTTCGTCGTCAATGAGACGCAGGAAGGAGCCCAAATGAAGCGCTTCTGCGTCGACTGTGTCTTGATCGCCACTGGAAGCCGACTCACGAATCGGGACGTAGTGTCGTTGAGCTTTCATCTCCATCACCAGCTGAAGCATCGGCGACACTTGCTCGGCATGAGTGGGCAGCACCGAGATGAGCGGGATGATGAGGCACTCCACCAACACACGACGACAGCGGCTCTCGTCGTGGATCTTCCCAAACTTCAAGACAGAGCTGACCGCACTCAGCAGCAGCTGCTTCTCGAGACTTGAGTCACAACTGGTGACAACCACGTGAGCGCACGAGAACAGGAAACTGGAACTCCAAAGCGCGTCAGGCCCAAACTCTGCGAGCTGCACAAGCGCCTGCAGCAGTTGCAACACGCCGATCTGGTGTGCCAGAAAGAAGCGCACACGCGCGACAATCTGCTCACACGTCGTGGCGATCAACTTGGTCGAGTCTGGTGTCTCGTCGGACGCGACTAATAGGTCCACCAGCACGGACACAAGAATCCTGTACGACTGGACTGATCCAACGCGTCGTGGGGAAAGTTCGAGCGCCGCCACGAGAGTGCGTGTCACGGCGAACTTGACGTGCCCGTGTCCACTTTGCCACGCAATGCGCTGCAGAAGATGAAGCAGCACCAGCTTCGTCTCGCACGTCTCTGCATGGTCACCAGAGCAACCGTTAGCAAAATGGTTAATCAATTGGGATGCCATTCGTGAAGCAAATTGCGTACCTTCCGCGTCGATGAGGATGCGAACGCACAGTGGGGAGATCACGGCCAGCGCCAGTTGCGCTCCCGCAGTGGACCTGGCGAACAGCAGGCTCTCCTTGCCTTCAACCGCACTGAAGACACCAGAGAGCATGTTGTGGTTGCCGTTGAAGACGTCAAGGAGCATCTCCTGGTACTTTCCCACCTGCTGCTCTTGCGCTTCAAGGCAGCGGAAGATCTGCTGCACCAGTGTGTAGCCGAGGAACTCTGCCTTACTCGCAGGTGTGAAGCAGACTGCTGTCGCCTGCTTCAAGCGCGCGAGCAGGTCGCTGTGCGTGAACGAGGCATTCTTCGCGGGCTTGCTCGCGAGTTGAATCAGCTCTACAGCGCGCCAAAAGGATCGAGAGAGTGACAGTCAGCGGCAGGAAACAGCCAGAAAGAGAGCAAGAAGATAAAGAGAACGTACCGGACACGACGCTCTGCGTCGTCGCGAGCGACGCGGTCGACACGAGGAGCTCGACGGACGCGTCCAGGGCCCTCGCCAGCGCTGGTGCGGTCGCCGAGCCGCGAAGTTGCTGCAAGACCACTTCCATCGCTTTTTTGCCTTTTGCTTT
>JAASFQ010000920.1:0-12225 GCA_023333845.1 Globisporangium polare | reverse complement strand
TCCAAAAGGAGATAGGAGAATCACCGAATCTCAGCCGTGTCAGGGCAATCCGTGGAGCTCGGACAGCCACCCATTCGCTGCCGAAACGACAGTGCAGTCACCAGACAAGCAAGACAAGGCAAGAGAGCCAAGGCGATGGGTCTAATAGAAAGACATACCTTGTTGCTCTGTACTTACTCTGCTGCTCTTGTGTTGCTGTGATACTAACCCCGTCGCCTTGACTCCATTCATCCGCGCCTCGCTTGGTCTCCTCAGTCACTCCGGTCACACGAGCCTAGTACCCGCCCTCGCGTCGGCGCGGCGCGCACTTAATAATGTCATCTACTCGGAGGATCATCTCGGCGGCCTCTGCTGCCGAGAAGAGCACCTGCTTCTTGCTCTTGAAGGCCTCGCGGATGCCGAGCTGCTCCATGTCACCGACCGTGCCCGTACGCATGTCGAGACCCGCCGTCGTCTGGCCCTGGTAGTGCGCCGCGCGCAGCTGGGCTACGAGCTCCGAGCTGTCGTAGCCGCCGTTGTCCGCGATGATGCTCGGCAGCTGACGGAGCGCGCGCGAGAAGGCCTCCATGGCCAGCGCCTTCTTGCCCGGGATGGACGGAGCCTTGGCGTCGATCGCCTCCGCCATCAAGATCTCCGTGCAGCCGCCGCCCATGATCGTCTGCGAGTGCTTCACCGTCTGCGTGAGCACGGCGAGTGCGTCGTGGAGCGACCGCTCAGCCTCGTCCAGCAGGTGCGTGCTGGCGCCACGCAGGATCACCGAGCACGCATTACCGGTCTTCACACCGGAGAAGCGGATCAAGCGGTCCTCGCCGATGATCACCTCTTCAATGAGGTCGCACTCGCCGATGCGGATGTCGTCGGGGCGGTCAAAGGTGGACGCGATGTCGCCACCGGTGACCGCCGCCAAGCGCTCGATGCCGTCAAAGTCCGCGTGCTCGATCGCCATGATGCCCTTCTCCGTGAAGATCTGCTCCGGGTAGTTGTAGATCAGCTGGCGGTTCACAAAGCAGTTGATGCCGAAGGCCGCGATCTTCTCGCACTTGGCCTTCATCTTGGCCTTCTCGGCGTCCTCGATGGCCGACACCTTCTCCATCGAGTCCACCTTCACCTTGGCACCGTAGATCTTGATCTTGTCCGTGTCCATGCCCGTGTTCGCGATCAGGATCTTGGCATTTTCAATGCGCTTCGGCTGGCCCACGCCGATCTTCTTGTCGAGAAGGAAACCCTCGTCCAGGTACGAGTCGCGCAGCGAGCCGCCGGGCTTCTTGATGATCTGGATGTGGTCGAGGTTGTTCGAGCCCTTGAGGCGCAGCACGGCGTTCACGGCAAGCTCGGCGAAGTAGTTCTTCTCGTGCGTGAGCAGCTTGGAGCTGAGCGTCGTGCGCGCGATGTTGAGCAGGTCCTCGCGGAACTTCTCCGGGTCCGACGAGTGGTCACGCGCGCTCTTGACGAGCGCCTCGTGGGCCGTCGAGAGCGCGATGCGCCAGCCGTCGATGATCGTCTGCGGGTGGATGCGCTGGTCGATGAGCTTCTCGGCCTCGCGCAGCAGCTCACCGCAGAGCACGGCCACGCTCGTGGTGCCGTCGCCCACCTCCTCGTCCTGCGTCTTGGCGATGTCCACGAGCACCTTCGCGGCCGCGTTGTCCACGTACACGGAGCGCAGGATGGTCGCGCCGTCGTTCGTCACGCTGATGTTCTTGTCCGGCCCGCCCATCTGTCCATAACCAGAATCCATAGTGTTAGCGCACTGGTGACCCCTTCCTATACAGTTATAACAGAAAGAGAGATGGTGGGACGTACGGACTGCAGGATCTTGTCCATGCCCTTGGGGCCGAGCGTGGTCTTGACCATGTCGGCGATCGCGATCGCGCCGACGAACGACGCCATGCGCGCATTCTCCCCCTTTACACCACCACAGCAGAAAATCGACACGCATACACCGTCAGCATCTCCATGCAACAACACTACGTATGCCAGCACATAATGAGCTCTTGCGCGTTGCTTCTTACCTTCTCCACCTGGGACTCTGGATCCAAAACGGCCTGCGCGCATCAGTTCACACAACGACAGCAAGAAGAGCAAGGACGACGACAGTCAGTACACGCGCATTTGAGCATGCACTAGCACATGCACTAGCACATGCGCATGTAGACACGGCAGCTGTTACTGCTGCTAGGTCACACGCATAGAGTGAGACGCACCTGCTGCATCGTGTCTGTCTGGTGCTTGCTTTCTCTTCTTGCGCTGCTATCTATCTCGGAAGATATGCTTGCTTTTGTTGTTTGTTGCGGGGGGCACCGACCATTCGAACCACAGATCCATGGGTGCGTTATAGAGGTGTATCGCATTCGGTTCGACCGGATCTGTTGTATGCTTTCCGTTGCAGAGAGGTCTCTCGGGATGATAAACGGTACATCCACACAGCGTTCGACATATATGCTGAAGATTGGATGGGATCCTCGACCCTCTTTGCCAGCGCTTCTAGCCACACCAAAAACCTGTCGAAGTCGATACAGCGTGGCACCCTCTCGAACCAGATCGAACAATAAAGAGGATGCCAGGCTGGCTCCCAATTGCTACCGTGATATGCTGCGACCCCGTTCCAGACTGACACCCACCTGGGCGCCGACTGGAGCGCGCGCCAAGCCTCACTCGCTGCGAAGAAACCCCAGGTTCTCCACGATGCAAAGCGGAAGCTGTCTGGTCCCGCATGTTTGCTGTTTCCGAGCATTTCCAGGGGTTCACCTGCATTCGCATGACAGTTGATAGCCTGCAGAAATGAGGCTTCCTGCAAAAGTAGTGCTCGGGATCAAATCCCTTGACGGAACCCGAAAACAACCAAACTGCTCAGTATCGACACACACACACAAAAAGGAGGACGATAAAACCGGACAACCCATCGAGAAAGGGTCAAAAGACGGGTTTTCAAACCCTTTTCGTATGCTGGAGAGGTATTATGGGAAGCGGAAATCACTGTTGGAAGGAAAAGCGAGCTGGTGGGATTCGGCGCCGTCTCCAGTTGCACCTGTGCTGGAGGTGTCAGAGTCCGCCGCCTCCCAGCCTCTCAGTGTAATGCTACATCCATCCCTCTGTAAGGAGACTATCGGGCTTGTCGAGGTAACCGCAGTCTTTTTGACAACCGGGTGATACAAGGGAAGCCATGCTTGGGAAGAAATGGTTGAGCTGTCAAGATATTCTACAGGTTGAACACGTCTGCGTCTGTGTAAGCCTTGCTACCGTATGGTGACGATAGACACCATCTGCACCAGCGAGGGAGGCTTCAGTACTGCACCGCCGCTCAGTTGCCTCGTCGCTTTATTGTGTCCACGAGGATGGTCTCGACGAGGCGGCGCGCGAGGTCGGTCTCCTGGGCCAGGAACGCCGCGTTCTCGAGCACCTGCGGCAGGAACGCCTCTCTCACGTCCTTGAGCAGCGGGTCGTAGAAGTGGCCCGTCTCCACGAGCGCGTCGAAGACCTGCGTGTGCAGGTCCGAGAGATACCGCTTGGCGTAGCCGCGCGCCGCGACCTTCTCCTCGAGCTCGGCCTGGGCTGCGAGCCGCTTCTGCTCCTCGTCGAGGCGCCGCTGCTTCTCGGTGAACTTGCGCTTCGCCTCGGCCTCGAGCCGCTGCACCTCGGCGAGCTCGGCGTTGCGCGCCTGCTCGAAGAGCTCCTGCCGCTGGCGGATCTCGCGCAGCTCGTTCTCCTCGAGCACCTCGAGCATCCCGATCTCGAGCGTCTTGCCCACGAGCACCTCGAGGATCGGCTCGACCTCCAGGTCAAAGTCGAAGAGGTCCCCGTTCTCGATCTGAGTGGACACGTCGACGCCCGAGGCCTTGGGCACGAACGTGATCGGCGGGTGCAGGTCCAGCAGCGCGTCGGTCTGCGTGTCGACGTCCATCTCCGGGTTGCGGTCCGTGAGCTCTTCGAGGTAGTTGTCCGTCTGGATGTCCATGTGCGAGCGGCCGTCCAGTGGCGGTGGCGTGGCGGGCCGCTGCTGGTACGACGAGTGCTGCGCGCCGCCACTCGCGCGCGCGGCTTTGGATTTGCGAGCCTCCGAGGCTGGAGAGCCCGTTCCTTCTGGTGTTTCCTGCGATGCCAAGTGGAATAGACGCATGCAACATTAGACCACGCGTAGTTGGTGATAACCGATAGTATGCAGAGCAAGGCACGCCCTGTGGCTCCTCTCACCTCGCGCGTGACGTAGGCGCTCCCGCGGTGCACGCGCTTGTCGTACATGATGTTCTGCGGCCGCTCGCCTCTGCATATCCGCCACGAACGCACACGTACACACTTAGCTCTGTTCTCCGACACAAGCAACCTCCATGAACAGAGAGCGCACATGGACGCACCCGTTGTCTCGCTGCGGCTTGATGCGCTTGGTGGAGACGGACCGCGGCGCGGCCGAGAACTCGTAGCCGCCCGACTGCTGCATGCTGCTGTCTCCAGATGCTTGCTCGCGGCGGGGATAAGCGTGCGCGCGATACGGCGTCTCTTCGAGGTTCGCTCACTCACACATTGCGAGTCTCGCAAGGACGAGGACGAGGCGTTACGCGGCCTTTTATTTATTTGGTGTCTTTTCGGGTCCTGTGCTGGCGTGGAATGGTTTTAGCCAATTGGGAAGCGGAAGTTGGACAGAGAAACCTCGAAAAGGTCGGTTTGGCTCTGTTTTGCTCACGGAGGAACCTTTCGCGGTTTTCGAGGTTTCTTCCGACACAAGCGCTGTTTGATTTTGAGACGGCCCCGTGTCCCCGCCGTGTCGTGGCGGTCGTATTTGACCAAGTCGTTTACTTGGAGCGTTAGATTACCATGCTAGCCGTATGATACAGGAATGGAATAGCCGACTGATCGGTTAGCCTGAACGGTGGGTGGATACCGTGCTGCTTCTCGTCCAGCATCTCGCTCGTCTGCATCTCATCGTACAGCATCTCGCTCGCATGCATGCCATACGAAGATGATGAGGAGAGAGGTGAGAACCGAATGGGGGAGATGAGAACCGAATGGGGGAGATGGGGGAAGGAGGAGAAGGATTTTGCGAAATGGATACTTTTTGCTGCTCATCCCCGTCGACGGGGAGCGCCGCAGAAATCCTCTCCTTCCGAGCCGTTCGACAATGGCCAAGATTCGCGGTGGCTTTGGCTAATAAGTGCAGCTCAGATGGCACTCAGTCGTGCACATGTTGCTTGCAGACGGCTCGCATCGGTCCTGGCCTCTCGGCTCGCAGAGAAGACCGTGCTTGCTGTTTGTAGCCAGGAGGTTGAAGCACGATCTTTTGGGTATCTTCACTCACTCTCTTTTTCTTTCTTTCTCCAAAGTGAGTGCACCCATCCAGGAGTGGCTCGCGCTTGAATGCGGAAGACCCGTCAACGGAGTCGGCTCAAAAGTTGGCTGCAGCTGGCACATCCTTGGCAGCATGTTGTTGCTGTAAAACATCCTATGGGACTCCGTTCAACGCGAGAGGGATATCGTTAATCGCTCGTCAAACGTCGGGAGCGTTCCATTTCCTCTTACTGTACGGTGTTGCCTGCATTTTGGATGATGCGAGCCGCGTCACCTCGACCAACGCACCAGCACCACCAGTTCACTCTTTCGCTCGCGCTCGCCTTGATCCGATGGCGAGGGCTTCACCTCGCCAGCAACAGAAACATGCACATCCTGTTCGTCTCAGCGACGCACCCACCACCGCCTTGGGTAGGGGGGTACTCGCCGTCACCAGCGCGCGCTTTCAGACCGCTCTCGCTGGGCCTTGCTCGCCAAGCAGCCGCAAATCTACGCGCGCCAGATTGCATGCTGGCGACGCGTTTAGCAACGGGTGCGAATTGTGGTCAGATGAGTTTTGCTTTGGTTCCGATGTGGCCAGTCACAAGGGGGAAGTAACTTTGGTCCTGATTCAATCACGAGGGAGGCGCAGTGCTGGACCTGCTCTCTGCCCACTATCGATCGCAGCTTCACCGCCGCGTATGCGTGCGTGTGTGTGTGTGTGTGTGTGTATGGGGATTGCGCACTTCCAGCGAGCGAGCATTGTCCAGCGCGTCTATGGACGGCGCCGAGAAATGGGTTCACGCGAAGCTGTCCAACCGCATCGTTCTTGGTTGATGACCAGATCGATCGCGTGAAGTAACGCCAAAGTGCGAGGCTCTTTTTTGCTTTGCCTCCAGCTTTTTTCTTTTTCCCCGCTTTTTGTTGTTGTTGTGTGGAATGAGCTCGGCTCACTCGTCTCAGTACACCATGTTCCGAAGAACTGGTTTTGCCACGGCTCTCCCGAACATGCCATTGCATCCTTCCAGTGAGAGCAAATGGAGTAAACGTGTGTCGCAGGTCGAGACTGGATTCTCTCTTTCTCGCACTGCCAAACACGCACACCACAATGACAAGCAGCACTCTGCTGTTTGCTTTGTGGACAAGCCCCGTTCGTTCGTTCGGGTAACAAGGCGCTCTGATTTTTTTTGCGCTCGAATTTCATTTTTTCTCAGAGCTTGCCAAAGGCGGGCCAACGTCGAGCGGAATCCTCCTCACCACGTGGAAAAAAGTGATCAGCAATTCACTTTCCCCTCCATTGTGCGTACTTGACCGAGTACGTGATTTACAAAGGCAAAGTATAGGGCATGGATGAGCACACCCGTATCGAAAAGGCTTCCCGCACCTACACAGTCTCACATCTCTCCGTTACTTCTCGCGGCAAAAGTAGCGCTAAGCCTCCCTCGCGGTCTTAGTCCTGCTACTTCTCCTCCCTTCAAAAAAGCAAATCCCCCAGTATCAGGCGCAAAGCCAAAGGCGAGCAGCTGCTCTCTTCCGCTCTCTCCCATTCGCCGACTCGCCCGCTTGCCCATACAACAAGCAAGAAGCGCAGCAAGCCCAAGCCCCCGCACACCAAGCAAGCCACAAGCAGCATCACGTGCACGTGCGTGCGTGCGTTCGTCCTCCATACGTAGTACCTAGCAGTCAGTATCTTCCAGGCAGACAGATCAAACGTCTTCCATGGCCTCGAGGATGCCCAACCCGTCGTCGTCCAGCACCTCCGGCGGCGTCGCAGCTGCGCGCCAGTCGCTCGTCCTCGAAGCGCCGACGCCGCACAACAACAACAGCAGCATGCACCAGCAGCAGCAGTACCACCAGCGCCACCCGTACTACGCAAGCAACAGCAGCAACAACAACACCAACAACAACAATGGTGGCGCAAGCAGCAGCACGAGCAGCAGTAGTCATAGTGGGAGCGCTGGCGCGTCGCCGCTCGAGATCGCCTACAGCACGATCTCGCCCAAGGTGGACGCCACGCCGCCGTACCCGATGCACATCAAGCTGAGCCTCATCGACCAGAACGCCGGCTACAATGGGTGCGTACCTTGTTTCATTTGTGTAAACAAGCGCGTGTCGCGCAACTTGTCTTGCTAACAAGACTTGCTTGCTTTGCTTGCGCCGCCAACTTGCAGGGACTCGTCGTCGTGCGAGAGCCCGTTCCCGATGACGCCCATGACGCCGGGCGGGTCCGTGGACCTGAGCAAGAAGCAGCGCCACAACCTGCGCGAGCAGCGCCGCATCCTGCGCATCAGCAACCAGTTCGACATCCTGCGCAACAAGCTCGAGGGTGCGGGCTACTCGTCGTCCAAGAAGGACAAGTTCACGGTGCTGCAGGCCACGCTCGACTACATCGCGTACTTGGAACGCAACCAGGCGCAGTCACTGCCCAGCCGCAACAACAACAACAACAACAGCAACAACAACAGCAACAACAATAGCAACAACCACAACAACAGCAATGGCTCGCACCAGCACCAGCACCAGCACATCTCACAGCCACCGCCGGCGGTGCTGATCCCGCACCACCGCCTGCCGTCCCCAGCTTCCAGACTCTCGATCTCCGCGCCGTCGCCGTCCCACCAGCAACACATCGACTCGAAGGTCGGCTCGTCCTTCATCATCGACAGCATGCCGTCTCCTGTGCCGGCGCTGTCCATGCCTGGGGGGATCCAGTCGTTCCCATTGGGGGACCTGGAGTCGAGCATCTTTGGTGCGGCCGCGAACCCGCCGCCCACGAGCTACCACGTGGACTCGATCGAGGGCTCGAGCGCGACGTACAAAAACGTGTTCGGCAACAGCAGCATGCCGAGCCTGCTGGCCAAGCTCGACGGCACGATCGTGGAGGCGAACGGTCTGTTCCTGGAGCTCTGCTGCAAGAACATCGACGAGCTGCGCCTGCACAGCCTCTACACGATGTGCACGGCCATGGACGCGCCCAAGATGTACTCGCTCGTGAACAAGATCCTCTCGTGCGAGATGGCGTCCGCGCAGAGCAAGATGATGTGGCACTTCTCGTCCAACACGGGCGACCGCAAGGTATGTTGCTTCTCGATCCTTTGGTATCTCACTTGTGTTTGTGTGGGCTGATACTAACTAAACAACTCTTGTTTGTTGCTGCCAAATTGCGTCACGACAGGTCTTTGTGTCGGTGTCGATGATCCACGACAGCATGCACCGCCCAGCGAACCTGCACTGCAGCCTCCTGCCGCTCTCGTGAGCGAAATGAACGAGCTTGCGTGTGTGTGTATCTCTCTCTCTCTCTCTCTCTCTCTACTAGGCGACTGCATCAAGCGAGTCCTCAGTAGTAGATAATGAGAACACCAGCGAGTGAGAAGAACGAGAGGGGACACCGACAAGTGCGAGAGGTAGTCGCCTGTCGAGAATTTGAGAGGGAGAGGAGAGAACGAGGGAGAGCAGCAGAGGCAGGCGAGTTGTTATATGTGAGTCCGCTTGGGACTCGGTTCGGTGTGTTTTGCGTGTGTGAAGAAATGGAATTTGGAGCATGAGTGCGAGGTTTGGTGCGTCCATCACTGCTACTGCTGTTCATGATCTGCGTGTTCACACAGGCCGCCACCACAGATTGCAGCTCGTTCTGCGTCGCCACAGCCGTTGCTAGGGAATTTCGAGCCGGTATGAGGATCTCACACGCGCAAGCAAACAGGCACAGAAATGAGCTAGAAAAAAGCAATCTTGCTTCGCTCTATCAAGACTCTATCGTTCTTGTTGAGACTGCGCTGACGGCGGTGGAGCACTGTCGAAGAGCCCGGTGGTCGCGCGCCAGAGCCCCGCGGCGGCGAATGCGCCGGTGCACGCGAGCAGCCAGCGGCGCTCGGCCACTTTGCTGCGCGCCACCTTGTTGCGCTGCCAAATGCACACATAAAGAAAGTCAGCGATTGGGACGACTCCATTTCGTAAGCGCGTAATCACCACAGCCGCTCTCTTGTACACACCTCGTAGAAGAAGTAGGCGGACAGGCCCAGCAGCGTCGCGCTGCCCGTGAGGCGGCAGCTGATCGACAAGCACGCAACACAACAACAGCAGGAGAAGAAGAGGCCGCACACCCATGCGCGTGTTAGCTACGCCAGGACGACTTGTAAATGCACTCGTAGTGGGGAAGGAAAAGACATTCGTGAGCACACCCGAGGCAGTCTGCGTCTGCGGTGGTGCGCGCGGCGGCGTCGTGGTCTTGCTGCCCGCCTTCGCGCATGCTCGTCACTCGATCAAGTGATTGCGCGAAATGGGCAAGCGGTGCGAAAACAGCAGCATATCGAAATACTCGGAAAATAGCCTGTGGTTTTTTCCCTCCAACAATTTCCACCTGTCCATGAACCACGCTATAAAATGGAGCCTGCTTGTTATAAAGGTGTCTGTTGTTTTAGCCTTTCGACAAAACTCCATTACAAGTGCAATCGGAAAAGCTTCGCGAAGCAAAGTTCAAAGCCGCTACATGTACCACCCAGAGTGAGGACCGAGCCAAGACTCTGGCTGAGAGCCCAGGCAAGGCTTCGCAGGCCACCGGTTGTCCTGGCTGTCCGTGGGACATCAGAGCCAGGAGTTTGACGGCTCTTGTCCACGGAGGGGCATCTTCTGAGAATCGACAACGGCGCGTCGCGAGCAAAGGACTCAGAACACTACGATAAGAAACGAATCGCGCTGCCTATCATCCATGGTAAGGTCGCTCGTTGTCGAAGGCTTCTAGTTGATCTGTGTGTCAGAACCCAGCAATGGAGACTGCCGACACTCGAGACTAACAATACTGGAGACCATCCTGATTCGACTTGGTATTGATAGTCAGTCCTTTGAGTCATGGAGTCGAAATTCTGACTTCCCACTGGTCGCCTCTACCTCAGGTCGCCTCCAGTGACTCCATAGACGGCAGTAGGTTCAAAATTAGCACCTCTTGATGAGGATCTGATCTATTCGTCTCATCTCTAACATCACACCGATCGGTATCCAGCGTTCGCCCATTAGCGTCTCGCCTTCGAATTCTGACAACCCCCGACTTCAGGTTGTCCACTTCGACTCGGACCATTCCCAAATCGCCCTCCCCAGAAGCTCAACCGTCTACGGCCACCCACAAGAGACATCCTGACCAACTTCGCGATGGCAGAAGCCCCTCTCTTCACGGACGAGCAGATGGACTCCCTCTCGAACCAGCTCTTCATGCCGCTCGTGCTCGTCGTCAACTACACGCTCTGCGAGTACCTGCTCGTGTTCTACTGGCAGCGACGCCACCAGAAGCGCATCAAGCTGCTCTTCTTCGTCAGTGCGCTAGGTGTGCTCTGTCTTGTGCCCTTCGCGCGCGACGATGAGGACTTCGTCAGGGGTCTGAACGACGTCTCCGAGTCGTGTGTGGTCGTGACGTTCCTGATCCAGATCACAGTCATCGGCTACGACCTGAACGTGAAGTTCAAGATCAAGTCGATAAAGTACCTCACGCATGCGGCCGAGGTGCTGCTCGTGCTGGACCTGGCGTCCGTCCTGCTGTCGATGGTGTTCACGTTCGACTCCAAGCGCGTGAACAAGTCGCTGGCCGAGAACTTCCCCAACGTGTGCGAGAACATCACGCTCGCGTTCATCTTCGTCTTCCGGTTCTACTACATCGGCATCTCGCGCGGCTGGCGAACGATCTGGACGCAGCGCAAGGTCGAGGTCGTGGTCTACCTACTCTTCGCGACGCACGAGATGCCGTTCGACGTACTGGAGAGCACCACCGGGCTCTCCTGGGAACACCCGCAGGCGCTCTGGAACCGTATCACGATCACCGCGTGCCTCGTCCTGACCGCTCGCGCCAAGATTCGGAGCGGCTCGTCTAGGAACGGGAGCTCCAAGACGACCACGATCACGGACAAGTCGTGCAAGGAGACGACGCAGACCTCGGTCAAGTACGCCTCGCACAAGTTCGTCTCCAAGCGCCTGAGCGTCACGCCCTCGCTCACGGGCCCCGGCAAGGTCGCCGTCCAGCCTGGCTCGGTCGAGAACACGTTCGGGGAGTTGAGCCCCACCAGCAACAGCGGCGAGACCAGCAACAACGACGACCAGCACCATCCGCAACACCACCCAGAGTGAGGACCGAGCCAAGACTCTGGCTGAGAGCCCAGGCAAGGCTTCGCAGGCCACCGGTTGTCCTGGCTGTCCGTGGGACATCAGAGCCAGGAGTTAGACGGCTCTTGTCCACGGAGGGGCCGCTTTTAGAAGCAGATACGTTTAGAAACCGAAACCGTTTCCAAGATCCTCGTCAACTTCCGGGTGCTGCTTGCTGCAAGTATTAATATCACAGCCAGCTCACGTCCTTTCACGGTGAACGCACGTGCACGAGAGCTCCTGCCAGCTCCACAAAGACACGAGCCCCAGCTCGAGGACCCCACATCGCCTCCCCGAGTTTGTGTTTTGTTGCTTCAGTCCCAAGGCACACGCCAGACTCATGTGGACGATCTTCACGGACGCGCAGGTCGATTCCGCCGCGCGCCAGGTCTTCCTCCCACTCATCCTGCTCATCAACTACACGCTGCTGCAGTATCTGCTCGTGTTCTACTGGAAGCGTCGACGCGAGCACCGCATCCGGCTGCTCTTCACGATCGGCCTCGTGGGCGTCCTTTGTCTGGTCCCGTTCGCGAACTCGGACGATGAATTGATCGTGGGGCTCAACAACGCGTCCGAGACGTGCTGCGTCGTGACGTTTCTGATCCAGATCACGGTCATCGGCCACGACTTGAACGCCAAGTTCAAGCTCAAGTCGGTCATGGTGCTCACGCGCGTGGCCGAGGTGCTCATCATGGCCGACACCGCCATGGTCTTCCTCTCGCTCATTGTGACCTTCAGGCCGGACGTGATGAGGCAGCAGCTCGCCGACGACATCCCCAACGCCTTTGAGAACACCACGCTGGCGTTCATCTTCTTCTTCCGGTTCTACTACATCGGTTTATCGCG
>JAASFQ010000092.1:0-48464 GCA_023333845.1 Globisporangium polare | reverse complement strand
GCAAACAAGACTTGGACGCATTCGATAAAGCCTTCGAGAGCCGTGGCGTTGTCATCGCTCGTCGTGCGCGCGGCTTTGCTGTAGTTAGCAGACCATCACCGCGAACAGCACAGGCAGTATACGATCGGCCACATCCGTTCACGCGCAACGAACAGACTCGCTGTTTATCACGCGCTCGCCGTCGATAGCGCAATCGAAAACGTCGAAGAGTTCCTGGCTTTCCAACCTGTGAAAATACTGTGGATACCGGGTCGTGATCAGTATTGTGAGTCCCAATCAGTGTGCTAAGCCGTAATGTGGTCAGCCAAGTGGGTCTCATCCCCAGTTTTGGCCCCTTTGCTTCCTGTTTTGCCTGCATGTGGCCGCTGTCGCTGAATCTGCCAACAACAACAACACCAAGCAGGCCCGAACATATCCGCGTCACCGGCATCATGAGCCAGCAGCAGTCGACGAGCGCCGAGGAGCTCCCACACGGCTGGAAGAAGGTGGACAGCAAGAGCCGGCCGGGCAAGTCGTACTTTCTGCACTTGAAGAGCGGCGAGAAGACCTGGAAGCTCTCGCACGTGCACGCCAAGGAGCGCGAGTTCCGCCACAAGGCCAAGGCCAAGGCCGCCGCTTCGTCGTCCAGCAGCAAGAAGCACTCGTCGTCGTCGAAGTCGGAGAGCGTGCACGCGCTGCACATCCTCGTGAAGCACGCAGACTCGCGCCGTCCGTCGTCCTGGCGGCAGGAGAGCGTCACACGCAAGAAGGCGGTGGCGGTCGCCAAGGTCGAGGGCATCCGAGAGAAGCTCGTGGCGTGCGCAAAAGAGAACCCAGAGGTGCGTGACGTGTCTGCTTGTATGTTGTTGTGTGTGTGTGTGTGTGTGTGGGTCAAGGAGACTGACGGCGGTGTTTTGTGTACTGTGACGCTCATGGACGCGTAGAGGAAAGCAGCGGTGCGAGAGCTCTTTGAAGAGATCGCCAAGGAGGAGAGTGACTGCAGCAGGTACGCTCTTACACGCACTGTCCACTTCACCTGGGCTCGTATATGGTGTTACTTACTGTGTGTCAACTATGATATCACGTGTGTAGTGCGAAGCGCGGTGGCGACCTGGGCATCTTCACGCGCGGCAAGATGACGCCGCCGTTTGAGAAAGCGAGCTTCGCGCTCAAGGTCGGCGAGCTCAGCGGGCTCGTGGAGAGCGACAGCGGTATCCACGTCATCCTCCGCATCGCATAGGCAGCGGCGGCGGCATCGTATTTGCAGTTGGGAAGGGTTGTTTTGTGCAATTGGCGGCGGGGATGGGGGTGCAGCACGGCAGCAGCACGCTGCGTCCGTCGCGTATATATGTCTCCAAGGCTGGCGATGGATGATGCTGAAGATGGCGAACAACGGTCGTCTGGCCTCTATTCATCGGTCCGCATGAGCGATTTCCAGATATCCAAGAAAGAAGACGCGAAACGTGGCCAGGCACGTGAGTTTGCAGCTGTGCGGGGAGGGCTGTGGTAGATATATGAAAGAGGGGCTCTATTATATATTTACAATTCAAACACTTTGGCGAAGCCGTCGTCGGCCGTGAAGAGCGACGTGCAGGGCTGGAACGCGAGCGGCACCTTGCCCTTCTCCTTGCGCTTGAGCTGCTGGTCGAAGATGCTCTTGTACGTGACGTCCATGGCGTCGTCCAGGTCGAGGAACGCGTGGCGCAGCTTCTCCTCGAAGAGGTTCGCCTTGAGCGCCACCTCGGCGTTGTAGTGCTGCTTCATCGTGTGCAGCTCCCAGAGCGAGCTCTGCAGCGCGTTGCACTGGAGCGGGTCCTGCTCGTCGCTCACGAACGGGTCGTGGCCGTCCTTGAGCGCGATCTGGATCGCCTCGCCCGAGAGCTTCTTGGCCGCGGCGTCCACGGCATTGCCGCTCGAGAGCTCCATGCGGCGCTTGAGCGCTTTCTCGGCTGCGGTCGACGAGCCCGTGCGGTGGATCAGCTGGAGACACTCCTTGTGGCGCAGGATGAGGTTGTAGACCATCGGGATGATGAACATGATGGCTCCGGGCTCCGCCACGAGCGATAGGCGCGAGAAGCGCTTCGCGAACGCCGCGATCATGTACGCCGGCAGGTGCGTCGACGACAGGAAGAGTTCCAGCAGGCCGAAGAAGCGGTTTCTGTACACGCATGCACACACACAAGAGTAAGGAGATAAATAAGTACACGATGTGTCATGTATGGAGGGGAAGGGAGCCAACACACAACTACTCCGGATAATCGATGCATGTATACTGTACCTCTGCTTGGCGCTGAGCAGGCTCGGGTCGTCGAGCAGCCGGTAGAGCTTGTTGTAGAAGTCCGGGTAGTCAAAGTTGTAGTCCTGGATGAGGATGAAGAGGCTGTTGAGCGCCAGGAGGCTCGTGACGCCGCCCAGGTTGTACGAGTCCGTGAGGAAGTCCGAGAGCAGCAGCGGGTTCACCAAGTGCGGCATGATGTCGTCCGGCAGCTGCACGAGGATCTTCTTGTACGCGTCCTGCGGCAGGCGGTGGCGCAGCACGGCCACCCACGCCTGGCTGAACGCGTGCTGGTGCTGCTTGAGGCTGCGCAGGCCCTTGACGCTCTTCTTCGGAGACTTCTGGCTCTTCTTCTTGGCCGCGTCCTCGACCTTGCGCTTGTTGCCGACCGCGAGCGATTGCGGCTCGTCGTCCGAGTCCACGTCGCTGTCCTCGTCGTCGCTCACGAGCTCTTCTTCAGGCAAGTCGCTCGCCGCGTCTTCCTTGGGCTCGACCAGGAACGACCTGATGTCGTCTGCGCTCTCGGGCATGCTGACCATGCCCAGCAGGCGCAGGGCGTTCGCCACGAAGGAAAAGTCCGTGGCGTCGCGCTTCTCGTCGTCGTCCTTGGCATACTCGCTCTCGAGCAGCTGCGTGAGGTTCTTGAGCATAAAGTACTGCACGTCCACGTACGCGACGACGTACTCGCCCTTGAAGACGCTCGCGAGCTCGCCCTTGAGCTTCGGCGCCGCCATGAGCTGCTGGACCACGCGCATGAACGTCTCGTTGCCGAAGCCCGCGGTCGCGACGCCGTTCGCGCGCATCTCGCCCTCGCGCGCGACGAACTCCATGAGCGTGCGCAGCGCCGCGACCTGCGCATTGCTGTCCTTCTTGTTCAGCAGCCAGTCGAGCATCTCCTTGACGAACGACACGTAGATGCTCCAGAGCCACTTGCGGAACTTGGTGATCGCGTCCGTCTCGCCCGCGGCGCTCTTGGCCTTCTTCGCATCCGATGGCGCCACGTTGTCCTTGGCGACCGCTGTGTTACGATACACAAGTGATAAGACACATGTGAGCAAACGGTCGCTTTACAGTCGTCCCGCGGTGCCGTGACGCAACTCCTCCCTCTCTCTCGCTTACCTTTCAGGTCGCCCTTCTCGAGGAAGAAGAGCAGCAGACGGCGCATCGAGAGCATCGCGGCCTGGCTCACGGCCTTGTCCTCGTGCTTGAGCGCCTTGACGATCTTCGGGAGCTCTGTTCAGCAGGTCATTCGTGTGTGCAAGTGTGCGCTTTCGTTAGAAGAGTCCACGCTCGCCAGTACAACGCAATAGCAACATATTCACACGACACGCACCATTGATCTGCTTGACGTCCTCCTTGATCTTCGCCTCGAGCTGCTTGATCTCCGCGGCGCTCTCCATGGTGCTCGCGTGCGCTTTGTTTTGGCTGTTGGCGACGGCGGCGTTTGGGACGCGTTCCGAGCCAAATTGATTGGCGAGCGCACCTGACGCGCTCCATCGTCCCAAATGGCGCCTCACAATGGTAACGTGGAGCGCTCCAGAGTCTGAAGGTTACAGACAATTCCCTTGGACAGATCTCATCCAATTTCTGCTTGCAAATTAGAATTGCTCTGCAACTAGGTACTGTACTGAATTCCAGCAGCAGCAGCAGGGGCCTTCTATTGAAGCCCTGCAACGGCACTCAGCGCGACAAAAAGCACAGGAGAAAAGAGCCACGGACGACAGCAGACACAGCGAGCGGCGACGAGAGACGCCCCAGCGCCCGAGAACACCACGGCGACGTCCCAGCAGCAGCGCACGTTAGCACCTGAGCTCCTGACGCTGGCGGCTCGATAGCAGCGCGCCCGCAGCAACAGCAGCAGTGGATTTCCCAGACTTGTTTTCTTTCTTCTCCCTCCCCCCCTCCTCCTCCTCCTCCCCCCACTCACAATTTGTGAAAAAGTGAGAGAGAAGGCGATTTGATCTCAAGCGATTGATGGACGCGGCGGGCGAGAACGACAACGAGTATCTGCGCTTCCTGCGCGGCTTACGACAGCCGGACGACGCCAACATCCATGCGGCCATCAGTACGTGCTCTGCATACTTAGTCGCTCTGTGAATAGTTCATGGCGTGACGTGAAATGACGTGACGGAGTGGGCTTGTGTTGGTGGTTATGGTCGTACTAAACAAGCAGTATGCTCTGCTATACAGATGATCTGACGGCAGCGCAGGCAGCGGAGCTGGACTTCCGCACGTCGTTCGGCGGACCCGACGGGCTTCCGGACTTGGACGCGGACCTCGCGCACCACGACGCGAGCCACGATGGCGTCGAGTTTGCGCGCCTGCTGCTCGCGCACGACGAGCAGGAGCCCAAGATTGACCCAGAGGTCGACGCGGTGGCAGTGCGTGCGATGGCGTCGGCGGCCGCTGAAGATGCGGTGGCAGTGGCGGCCGCGGGTCTCCACGTCCAGGACGACGACGAGGAGGAGGACGACATTGAGCAGGACGACAGCGACCTGGGCGGAGCGGGCACCGACGAGTCCGGCGGCATCGGTGATATCGCTGTGAACAACCGGAGTCGCTGCCGGTATTACGGCAAGGCCCGCGAGCGCTGTCCGCGCGCAGCCACGGGCTTTGACGGCCGGTGTGCGATCCACAAGATCAGCCAGTTTTGCAAACACGTGCGCTGCAACAAGTTCAACCAGGGCAACGGGTACTGTATAAAGCACGGCGGCGGCAAGAAGTGCAAGCAGGATGGGTGCCCCAAGCAGGTGCAGGGCTACGGCTACTGCTCGGGCCACGGCGGCAAGCCACTCTGCCCGGTCGACGGCTGCGAGAACAAGCGCATGGAAGGCGGGTTCTGCAAGGCGCACGGCGGCGGGCGCTTTTGCCAGTACGAGACGTGCAAGAAGCGCGACATTGGCGGCGGCTTCTGTATTGCGCACGGCGGTGGGAAGAAGTGCAAAGAGGGTGATTGCGCGAAAGTGGATCGCGGCGGCGGATTCTGCAAGCGTCATGGCGGCGGCAAGAAGTGCGAGGTGGAGGAATGCAACAACTGGGCGATCGGCGGAGGCATCTGCGTCGAGCACAAAGGTCCCGGCAAGCGCTGCAAGACGCTCGGGTGCACCAAGTACGACCTGGGCGGCGGCCATTGCATCGCGCATGGCGGTGGACGCAAGTGCGTCGTGGAAGGCTGCGACAAGATCCGCCAGGTGAACAAGCGCTGCCGCGGCCACGGCGGGAAACTCATGTGCGCGATTGACGGCTGCGAGCGCGCGGCGCAGAACTTCAAGCTCTGCAAGACCCACGGCGGCAGCAAGCGTTGCCAGCACGACGGCTGCGTCAACATGCAGAAAGGCGGCGGCTTTTGCATCCGCCATGGAGGCGGCACGAAGTGTCGCGCTGACGGCTGTGCGGCTGTGGATCGCGGCGGCGGGTTCTGCAAGGCGCACGGCGGCGGCAAGAAGTGCAACGTGCAGTACTGCAACAAGTGGGTGGCGGGCGGCGGCTTCTGCCCCGACCACCTCGACATGGAGCTGAGCCAGCCGGGCGACGAGATCTCGCGCATCGCGGCCGCGTGCTCATATTTAAATAATGGCGAGCCCATCGCGCTCTGAACATACTACGTAGTAATACAAAGACAGCCATCATCATTCCTTCATCACTCTGATCGAAGAGCTCCATTGTGCTTCATGCTTCATGCTTCATGCCAGTCAGAAAAGTGTCCACTCCCTCGATGTTGTCGCCTGTCACTATAGCAGTGCACTTCGGCCTCAGCATAACGACACTGCGTTGTCACGACTGGGTTTGTTCGCTGAGAACAATGTCGCATGTCACTAAAAGCGGATCAAGTGCTTCCACTTTCCCACAATACTGACATCCAGCTCTTCTGCTTTCGCATTTCAAAAAGCCAACAACAACAGCAACATCAGACAGCCTCGATACGAAAAATGCGGCGGCGCGGCCGGAACGCCAACGGCGGCGGCGGCAAGAGTGCGACGATCGCCGCCGCGAGCGACCAGGGCGTGCGACGGCGCACAGCGGCCGGCAACTCTGCTGTAGCCACTGCTTCTACAGTGAACACGTCCCAGAATGACGCGCTGCCGGCGGGCCCGTGGAGCCACGGCACGGGGCTGTCCATCAAGAAACAACAGCAGGAAGAGCAGCAGAGTCACCATCAGTACTACCCGAGCGGCCAGTTCCACATCATGGGCTCGAGCCCATTGGCGCTCACGCCGAGCTTGAGTCCACTGTACAAGGTGCCGGCGCCCAACTACTACGCGAGCGTGACGACGTCTTCGGTCGCGAACGCGGCGGCCACGACGGCGGCCGCCTTCTCGCTCCAGTCCATGGACGAGACCATCGGCCGCATCTTCACGACGTACCTGCCCAACTTCTTCGACGCGCTCGCCAAGTTCCAGTACCAGCAGGTAAGGCCCATACATCCCTGTATACGTGCATATTGTTGCTAAGCCAGTGTACTAATGCATGCATCATGGCGTTTTGAATAAACAGGCTCTAGCGAGCCTCGAGGTTGAGGGCAAGAGCGAGTGGCGCAACTGGGAGGCGTTCTCGATCATGCGGCGGCTCGCGGCCTCCTGTGAGAGCACGTACCACCTCATGAAGTACCTCGAGCCGGACGTTCTGCACTCGGACGCGATCGACCTCATGTACAGCAAGCTCGTGGTGCTCATGAACCACCTCGCCGAGGAGCTCAAGCCCATGATCACGCGCCAGCACCACTTTCCGGGGGTGCGCTCCATGACTGGCATCAATAGCGGCAACGGCAATAGTACAGACCCGTCGATGCCGGACTTCACCATGTGCGGCGACCTGGGCTACTACGCCGAGCTGCTGGACCAGGCGGCCGAGTTCTTCTCGGTAAGTACAGTTTCCAGGCATCTGCTCTCGTCTATGGCTCTTATATCCGGGTCTTGACTTTCTGGTATTATGAAATGAATGGTTGGTGTGCACAGCTTCGCCTGCCGATGATCGAGATGTACCGCGGGCTGGCGCTCGCGAGCAAGCCGCTCGACTGCGCGCAGCTGCTCAAGGTGCTCGACGGGCTGCTCGTGCGCCTGGACGCGTTCGACCACCCGCTGCTCGAGACGATGAAGCAGTCGGCCATGGAGGAGAACCGCACGGTGTACGCGGCCATGCAGACCGAGCTGCGCATCACGCAGTACGACTTCACCAAGGCCATGATCGCGCTGCACCGGCTCAAGAAGATGCTGGGCTCCTGGAGCGACCACATCGACTCGCTTTCGGACTACCCGTTGTTCGACGACGGCGGCTTGGACGGCGGTGATGATGACGATGACTGTGACCAGGACGACGGCAATGAGGATAGTCGCAGTGGTATTGACGGCCACCGTCATCGCGACGACGATGATGATGACGAGAACTACCCGCTCTCGGACTCGATCTACTCGAACGTGTCGTTCTCCAACCAGTCAGCGTTCGCTACGGGTGAGTCCTCGAGCTTCGTCTCGCGCAGCAATGTGCGCCGCCCGAGCTACAGCCTCGCGTCCGACTTCCCGTCTGCAGCCACGACGGCGATGGATGGCGAACCGTCAATGATCCAACGGAATCCATCCATCATGTCGGTCGAGAGCGCCACGAGCGCAGTGTCCGATGTCCATAGGTACGTACGTTTGTGGGATTTGCTGGTTCGAATGAGCTCTTGGATGTATAGCTGGCGCGTTGGAGGCTGACTAAGTGTGTGTGTGTGTGTCCTATGAATCACTGGAATTTGTCTCAAATCAAAACACCTCAGCACATTCAGCCGACTGCTATCTCAGAGCAACCTGCTCAAGCGTGGACTCACTGGCGCCAGCGTCCCGATCCCAGTGGCACTAAGAGACCTCGCGAACCTCGCGCAGAAGCCCGGGGACCCGTACGTGAGCTCCGGGAACTCGTCGATCCTCACGAACACGCTCGAGCAGGCGATTCTTGGCGGTGGTGGTGGCGGTAGCGTCGCGGGCTCGTTCATGGGCGGAGGTGGCGCTGGAGCCAATAATGGAGCTCAAGACACTAGAGGCGGCGGTGGTGGTGGTGGGGCCTTTGCGAGCCTGTCGGCAGCCGAGATGATCGCACTGTCGATGAAGAACCAGGCGCGCGACGACGGCTTCGCGCTCCCGGTGTTCCAGTGGTCCAAGCGCTTCTACCGGTCGCTGGTCGCCAAGTTCACGCTCTACTTCCACCAGTGGCTCGGTCCCTTTGAGCAGCAGGGGGACTTTCTGTCGCACGACCTCACGCGGTTCATCCGCACGCCCATGGGCATCTCGTACCTCCAGCTCATGGACGTGCTGCTTGCGAGAGGATGTACGTATAGTATACACCATGCTGTGTGCTTGCAGTGAATCCTGTCCAACCATTTTAGCCTGGGGTCATCAAGCTAAGCTCAGCTAACCATTGTTTACTGTTGCTATGGGTGTATACAGCGTACCGAGGCGACGATGGCTCGGCATTCATCATGCTCGTCCTCGAGACCGAGCAGCTCGAGGACAAGGGTGCGCACTACTACCAGAACGGGTACCTCTGTCCGAGCACGAGCCGCGCGCGCCCGAGCCAACCCGAGCCCGAGGACCAGCACCAGGACCCCACGAGCAGCAGTCTGGACTCAATCGACAAGATGAGGAGACACAGCAACAACCACTCCCCTCCAGCGGGTTCAGTCAAGTCGCCCTCGATAACCCAGCAGCAGCAGACGAGCCACTCGCTCTTCATGCAGGTGGACAACGAGTGCGAAGAGGAGCAGAGCGACTTCTCTCCGCTGTGGGGATTGCGCGGCTGGCCCGCGGTGTTCTGCTACCCGAGCAAGGAGCCGCCGCTGCAGCACTGGCCCAACATCGTGAGCCTCATTATGGACAACCGCGCGGCGCTCGAGACCACGCGGCCAGTGTACGAACTCTTACGGAAACGAGCTCTTGGTTAGCGAGTATGTTGCTAACTGAGTCTGTGTTTGTGTCTTGTTGTGATGGTCTGTTGCTATAGCTTTAGCCACACGGAGAGGCGCATCAAGGCGTCGTACTACATCGCGCGCGTCGACCCGTGTATGCACCTGGTGCTGCTGCTCGAGGGCAAGCGCCGGCCAAACGAGAAGACGACCCAGGTGCGTAGTGAACATCTGAAAGGTCCGATTGATGATGATGGTGGCGTTTGCTGTGAGCTCACATCCTTCGTACCTCTTGGAATGCTACCAGGATTTCATGCAAACGCTGACGCTGAACCTGCAGCATGGCGGTGCGTTCGACTACCCGCGCAGCGTGAGCATGGCGCCCACATCCACAGTGTAAAATGGACCTCGTCTTGGGTTCAAGCGACCAGTTGTGGCTGGCGCACGTGCGTGGAAGAAGCGCAGGATCCTAATGCCCACCTTCGTTTTGCATGTTTGCTTTTGAATCAGTACATTTGCATCATAAAGCTCATCATCAACAACTCAATGTTTCTACTTCAACGGATTATCACACGATTCTACTGCCTTCTGCCTAGCTTTATTACTACCATCCTACTCTACCTTTCTTCTCCTCCTCCTCTTCTAGCTGCAGCTACCCAAAACAGCAACAGGTCACCCAGAACGCCCTACAGGATGTACACAGGCTTGATCTCGCTCACGGCGAAGAGCTCCTGGGTCTCTACGCACTTGATCATGCCGCTGCGCTCGTTGAGCTTGAGCATCTGCTCGATGCCCTCCTGGCTGTACACGTGGCCGTTCGGCAGCACGCGCGGCGGGTTGTGCTCGTCCATGACCTTGTGGGTCACGCGACACACCACGCGCGAGTGCGGGTGGTACGCGAATGGCACCTCTGCGCAGAGCTGCGAGCCGAGATCGCTGCAGCACGGACACACTGGGATCGCGCTGCTATCTACAAGATGCTTGTCGCTGCGCTTGAAGCCGTGCGTGCACGTCGAGTCGCCCTGGCTCGAGTCCTGGTCGCTTTGGCTCGACATTGCCGACAGCTTGGTCTTCTTGTTCTTGGCAAAAGCCTCGGCGCTCGCGTCCTTCTGGTTTGCTGCATCCTCGTCGTCATCGAGATCGACGTCGTCCTGCTCGCTGCTGTCAAGGCTGCTGCGTTTTCGCGCGAGCTTCGCCTTTGCACACTCGTCGCGATTGCGCTGGCACGTGCGCGTGTTTAGAGTTGACAGACCCGTGTACAGCGCGATGCACAGCGACGGTGGGTCATGGACCCCATACGCTTCAAAGAACGTCTTCTGGAAGTCATCGACGAGCTGCGACCAGCGGTTCGCTGCAAAGAGCTTTGCGTAGTGCGCCTGGCCGGACTGCTCTGGGAGCTTGAACGCCAGAGTGCCCATCGCGACTTCGATTTCCTCCAAGTCGGCACGCTGGACGTCTTTGTCTTCGCGCTGCATCGCTAATGGGGTGAGGAACATCTGTGCGTACTGGATCGCCTCGAGCTGCTTGTGCGAGCGCACAAACTCGATGAACTCTTGCAAGCGGAGACGGAATTCCAGGCGCGACTGCAGGCGACGCAGTCGAGAGGCATTCTGAGCGCACCACGCGAGAGCTGATGACGTGTCGTGGGCTTGCAGATCACGGAGGATTGCTTGGCATTCGCTGTGGAGACCGTGGTCAACGAGGAAATCGACACCCTTGCTTTCTTGAATGATCTTGGAGCTGTCCAGGAGACCGCGGCTCAGGAGGTAGTCCGCTATCAGTCGATTGGCGATCGAGCTTTGCGTGGAGCTCTTGAGCTCCTCGTCCACAATTGAAGAGCTCTTCTTGGGATCCAGGTGCGGGGTCGCCTTCTCAAGCTCCTTGATGTAGTGGGCTCGTTGCAAACAGATCTCCAGATCGCGCTGCTGCTCAGCGACTTTCTGCTTGGCGTCATGCTTCAAGTCCTGGATCCTGTTCGTGAGCTCGCCCAGCTTGTTAATCAGAGCGTCGACGTCCATCCTCTGCGCAGGCTGCTGCTCTTCGTGCAGATCGGCGATGGCCTTCGTGACGATGCCAAGCTCCTTCGTCAGCTGCTTGTGGTACAGACGAAACGACTTGTTTACTTGCTCGAACGGTACGCGCAGCAGCGGGTGATTCAGCTCCATCCTTGGGTTCTATCGCTCGCTTTCTAAGAGTCGCTCTTTTTTGCTTTGTGCGTGCACTTTCTTGGACAGCGCCGCAAGAGGTACGTACACACAAACAGCACGACGGTCAATTCGGCACATTCACACGGCAACTAACCTCACGACGTACGCACACACGGCACACTTTTCACACGCTCGCATGCACACAAACCCATACAACACGAGCCCAACAAACCCCACACTCGATTTTTCACTCATTGAAGTTGCAGCTCTATGCAGCGCGCTTGTATAGCTATGGACGTCTAGCACTCCACACACACGCACTCCACACGCAGACAGCAATGTACCTGAGTCCTCTGTGCTTCTAGCTGCTGCTTCTTTGGGGGGCGTGCGAAGAGAGCAGGCGCTTGGACGGGGCTTCTTGCGGCGGGTGCTGCGCGTCGGGGAATGGCGTTTTCTCCTCGCTCGATCCTTCTTCTTTCCCTTCGCGAATCAGATGAATTGCCACGTTCACTACCAAATGAATTGTTGTCCAATTCAAAGAATTGGTTTCCCACAAGCCGGCCCATACAAAGCCCGAGTCAAAAGCCCGCGGGTCCAAAACCTTTGTCCGGATACCTTGTCTGGATACGGGACTGGCTTGTTGCCTGTCAAAAAATCGAAGAGCTCCAACTTGGAAAAAAAAAGGCAACTTTCGAGGCAAAAGCTCATTTTGTATGGCGGATGGATGCTTCTTTCCGAGAAAATGCTCCCCTTGCGCATGCGACCATTGGAGCGACAACACGCCCTCCTCGTCGCACAATTTAACAAGAGATGAGGACAATGCCATGAGCATGACATTCGTTTTCAACATGTCGGCAGCACAGCCAGTCTTATATCGAGCGACGAGCGAGAAGGGGGTTCAGGAGAGCTTGGTTACTATTTTCAGACCCACAAAAGCATCAAAGTCAGTCCTGTTGGATGCAAATCACACAGCACCAAGGTACACTCCTCAACCACAAGCAACGGAAAGGGGGTTACCTTGCGGCTGACACGCTTGCGCTGCATCTTCTTCTGGTTGAGCGCGTCCAGCTTCTGCTGCTGCTCGTACGAGAGCGACTCGTATTCCTTCTGCTTCTTCTCCTTGAGCTCGTTGAGACGACGGGCTTGTTCCTAGAAAAGTCAACAGTATGAGTCAATCGCCGCTGGCTTATCGGAAATGCAAAGAGGATACGTGATCGTGCCTGGAGTGCGGATTCGGAGTCGTCCTGCTCCTGCTGAAGCTTTGCTCGCTTCTTCTGCGCACTGTACTTGGCCTGTTGAGGAGTCAAAGTGAAGAAACGTAAGACGGCTGAGCGACAGAGAACGCTACCAAGAAGCAAGCAAATAGCGTACGTCACGAGAGAGCTTCATGGTGGAGCCAATGGCGTCAATCAAGTACGCCGCAAAGAGCACAGCCTTCTCGGAATCCAACTTCTTCGAGCTCTTCCACAGCTTGAAGCGCAGACGAAGAATTCGCTTGTCCGAGTACGGAATTCCACTGCGCAGACAAATGGAATAATCGACGAGTTAGCGTATTGACACTCCATACAGTAGATTCTTGCGAACGAAAGCTCCATGCCCGAGTGATCTACGCACACAATCTGGCGGGTGTTCATGTCCGTGATGACCATGTAGTCGAGATGGTCCTCCAAGTCCTTCAGGAACTGCATCCACAGACATATCGTTAGCACAACCATTTCGAACGCATGGTTCCCCCACTGATAATCAAGGAGCGAGCAACATACGTTCTGGAACTGCTTCGTCAGCGCCACCTTCGGCACTTCAATATGGTCCGTGGTCACGCAGTAAGCGTCAGGAACGTCCTTCGACGGGACGCGCTTGGCGATCGAGATCTGTTCATTCGTCCATTCGTAGAAACGCATGTTAAAATCATAATGAGAGCGCTCCCCTGCTTGTTCGAGAAGGCAAGCGCACGTACCAGCTCTGGGAAGACCTTCGTGAGCGCGTTGTACTCGAGCTTCTTGCTGACCGAGAAGATGAACGGGTCGAGATCCGCGGCATTCAGACTAATGTCGAACGTCTGTGGGGTAGTTGCAAGTCAAAGAAGAAGAAGAAGTGAGTGGTGCATTTCACTCGACACGCTATTGTGGTCAGTAAACTGAAGAACGCACCACAAAGTCGTCAATTGGGGCGACGACACGGAAGAGACGTGAGAAGAAATCGTGACGGGCAGCCAGCTACATACAAGATACCGCACCAGTTAGCCACCACCTCGCTAATGACCTCACGCTCTCTGTATGCATGTGATACATACCTGAAGGTCTACGACCAAGCGCGAGCAGAAGCGACGGCCGGTGCAGTAGTACTTGAAGTTGTTGTTGCTCTCTTCCAAGAGTCCGACCACCGGTTTCGCGGTCGCGCCCGTGTACGCGAACTGCTTCACCAGGTGGGGCTGCGCGTCGTCGAGCCACTGGTTGGCGATGCGCTTGTTCTGCCACTTGCCCAGGAAGTAGCAGACCACGTAGAGCGCAGCGACAACCCAGCTACCCGCCTCCAGGTAGAACAGGTCATCTGTAAGGGGAACAAATGCCACCAAATACAAACAGTCAGTCGATGCCCAACGATTGACCCATCTCAACGAGGGGGACCACACGCAACGAAGTCACGTACTCGGGTTGAACGGCACCGTGGCAGCGGCGACCGCAGCTTCCTGCGCCACCTGGGCGTCGACCGCGTCAAACTCGTCCGTCTCTGTGCATCGCAAGCAAATCAAGCCAAGCAGCCATGTTGTCAAGTAGGTACCGCGCACACAAAGTCAGCATGGCGCCACGTGTCGATCATGCAAAGTCTCGCTAGCAGTCCGTCTCTGCTTGCAGAACGCAACTGACATCGCATTACGAACGCACCTGCGGTCGCGGCGACCTTGAGGGCGACGTTTGCCACGAGCACCGCGGCGAGCGCCATCGATTGCGCCAGCGAGCGGGTCCACATTGTATCTCTTGTCGTCGCTTGGATGCGCTTTGGCGAGTGAGCTGACAAGTGAGCGTTCTCCCGCGCTCCCACGTCGCCACTTTTCAAAATAGTGCCTCCGCTTTTGGCACTATTTTGAAGCTCCTCCCTCGTGTGTGGGACACATCAAATAACCTGCCGTTTCACGTTTTGCGTGTGAGCTTGAAAGGGTCCGAATGTGTCAAAGGCAGGCAGCCATTCGCGCATTGCGGAGCTCATTAGTGTCTCGTCATAAGGTGAGGCCAGGTCTCTGTGTGTAGCTGGCTGCGTAAGCAGGGTCGATGCGGTGTGCGCTTACGATAACGTTGCATCTGTCTATGTGTGTGCGCCTAGTGGAACAGGAGGTCGCCATGGACGCCGAGAGTGCGCCGCCGTCGCAGCAGTTGAAGAGCACGTGCGCGGACAGCCAAAGCCTAGGAGAGGCGCAGGCGACAGGACTCGCGAAGCGAGGTGAGAGCAACACACGTGATGCTACTTGTCTTCTGGACGGATCTAACGCGAGTCTAACCGTTTGACCTCGACTTCTGTACTATGATGCACAGAGGCGATGGTGCGTCCGCAGGCTACATATTCGCCTACGCCAACGAATACCTGCTCATGCGCTCAGCTTATATGTGTATTGCTCGATGCTTGCTTGCAGATGAGCTACTTGGACGGAAGCGGCTCGACAATGAAGAAGAAGTCGCCGACGAGCGCGGCGATCGTGCGCGAGGGCCTGAAGGCGAACCTGTCGGCAGCTGAAGCCACTTCGCAGCTCAAGGTGCTTTGCCGCAAGTTTGCCGCGCTCACGGAGAAAGTCAAGGTATGCTATGCTGTCAGTCACTTTGTTCCGCTATGACTTGTCCGTGTATACGGCGACATAGGTAAACCCTTTTGCACCTACTGATTCGTAGGAAGAGACTCGAGTTCGCGAAGAAGCCGACCGCGAGGTGCGGCGGCTCAGGGCGATTGTCGAAGGTAGGCGGCATTCTCAACACAACAACCTGTGCTAATGCTGACAATGCGCAATCTCTGTGTATCTCTATCATCTGCAGGGAACAATGCACCCGTGGTGGCGTCCTGCCGCGCCGAGTCGCAGGGGTACATGCGCGAGCTCAAGGACGCGCACGACAAGAGCCGGCAGGAGCTGCGCTTCGAGAAGGAGAAGAACGCGATGCTCGTGAGCAAAGCCCTTGAGCTCGAAAAAGAAAAGAACGCGCTGCTCGCAGCTAATCAGTCGGCCGCGTCCTCGTCCTCAGGTACGGGTCGAATTGTATGAGACCTGTGGTGACGAGGATGGCGACTTAGATGTGTGGTGTGGAACTGTAGACTCGGGGCCGTCACGCCAGGCGCAGTGGGACAAGGAGCAGGTGCAGAAGATTCAGATGACCTTGCGCATGACGATCGACGAGCTCCAGGACGAGCTGGGTCGGAAAGAGGTGAGCTAGTCGCACATGAGACTCAGCGTAGCTCTAGAGTCTAGGCGAATTGAACTCATCAATGGTCTATCCCCGACAGGAGGAGCTCGAGTCGTACAAGGAGCAAGCTCAGCGCGAGCGCGGCCGCGTAAAGCAGCTCGAAGAAGAGATCCGAGCCAGAGAGACAGCCGAGCGCGACGCCGAGCGCCTGCGACACCAGCTGGAGGTCGATCTCCGTGATGCCGAGCAGCAGATCAGCAAGGAGCAGCAGCACCTGCAGTCTGTCTCAGAGCGCGCACACGAGGACCGCGTCATCCGAGACACGCTCGAGGAGCAGATCGAGACGCTGAACGAAGTGAATGCAGCATTGGAGCAGCGCTGCAACGCGCTCATCCGTCGCGTGGAGCTCAACGCGAACGTCATGAACGACTGCCACGAGCTCAAAGTCCAGCTGAGGGACGCTGAGATCGACAACGAGACGCTCGTTAGGACGGTGCGTCGATAGGATAACACTGCCGATGTGCTAGATCTCTGTTAGGCTTCTCATCGCCACGTTTGCCTCGAACATTTTGGTAGATTCGCGACCTGAAAGATCGGCACTTTCAGCGTGAGAAGGAGCTCAAGACTGAGATCGAAAAGGCGAAGGACGAGAAGCGCGAGGTTGAGGCTCAGGTGAAGGAGCTTGAGGCAGAGATCAACGCACTGCGAGCACAGAACTCGCTCTTCTCCGAGTGGATGCTCGTGCGCAACGAGAACGCGCTGATCGCCAAGAAGGAGACGCTCTACGACTCGAGTCCCTTCTCGCCCCATGTGAGAAACACGAGAGACTCAGACAAGGCGACTGAGCGGAATGCTTCAAATGGCCATCAGTCCCGGTGGTCGCACCATACGTCCTCTCAAGGTGGACGTTCGAGTCCTTCATCTCAGCAGCATCAAGGAACACCAGCTACCCGTGAGTTGTCAGTCACGGCAGTAGCAGCAGCTGAAAAGGAGAAAAGTCTGTACGTCCACACGTCTCGAGTCCCGCTGTCGCCGACAAAGACGATGAGCATGACGACGGCATCTCCGGTGAAACAGGTTTGTCGTCGGCTCTTCTCACTGCAGCAGTCCTGTTCGCTTTCTGAAACTAACGAGCCCTCTTGTGTGATTCTTGCTCCCTCTCTCTTTCCCAGCAATCGTGGCGTGCACCGTCACTCGTCCACGATTCCACTCGCTTTCATTCCACACCGACCAGCGATTCCAGCGGCAGCAAAGCGAGTCGCAGCATGAACAGCCACGCCCGACTGAACACGGAGTCGCCACAGCAGCGCACAGCCACCACCTCGACAACCGCTCGAATGTCCCGAAAGATGTCGACTGCATCCATTTCGTCGTCGTCTTCTTCGTCGACAACCTCGTCCTCGACGAACGCCGACCACGAGAGGCTGCGACTGCTCATGAGCCGGAATCGCGAGCTGCAGCAGCGCCTGCAGCAAGAGACGCTCGCGACGCAGAACCTCGAGCAGGAGATCACCAACATCACCACGTCCTATCACGATCACCATCCGAATCACTAGCTCCACACTCAACGCACACAGGAGATAGATACAAGACTATGAATTTCATCCAAGTGAAAAGCCTACCCGAGCACTGAATTGAGCTGAGCCACTTCGCGCGACCAGTTTATGCTGCTCACCTTCGTCAATGCGCTCTTCTTCGTCGCCCTATTGCTTCTGTGCGACGCCGTTCTTCGCTGGACTCGAGGGCTTCACCTCGCTACTGTCGCCATTTGACGCTGCTAGAAGCAATGGCTCGTATAACTTCTTGACGTAATCCACGTGCCGCTGCACTTCCTTCGTCAACGTCGACTCCTGAGCCAAAAACGAGTCTGCATACTCCGGATCGCAGAACAGTCGCTTGATTGTGCCCAGCAGCTCGAGATCCCGCTTGTGTAATGCCTGGAGGCAGCTCTTGTCCTCATCAATGTGACCCCGAAGAGCCGCAGCTTTCTCGAGCAGCTCTTTTGCCACCGCACTCACACCGAGAGCCTTGTACCCTTGAGCTTCGTCCCTGTACTTCTTCAGCTGCACCTCGGACTGCTCGACCCGTCCCATCATGAACTTGACGCACGGCACCTCACTGGCAAAGTACCGCAGGATGCCTTCCAAGTGCTGGCGCATGCACACGACGCGTTTCTCCTTGAGCGACTGGACGTCGCTGTGCTCGAGCGATATGTTTGTCATGGCGTCCTGCAGCTCGGAGAACGTGACGTCGATTTGCTCGCGCCGCTCCTTGCACTGGTACTGCTGGATGACGTGCTGGTGCTCGTTGTCGAAGCGCGACATCTCGTCTTCAAATTTCTCCTCGATGCTAGCGATCTGTTCATCCAGCTCTTGCTGCACGCTTGCATTGTCGTCGATCTCGCGATTGAGTGCGCGCAGCTGCGCTTCCAACTCTGCGCGCTTCGTCTTCAAGCCTTGCAAGGCGGCGTCAGCTTCCTCTCTTTTGGCTACAAGCGGCGCAATCTCCACCGCTTTCCGCTCGCTCAGCTGCGCCAACTGCAGCTTGATCGCCTCTAGTTCTTTCGGATCAAGCTCGCTCAGCTGATTGTCTTCTTCATCGGCAGCAAACGCTGAGAAACCAGAGCTAGTGCTGTCGCTATCCGTCGATCCACTTTGTTCATCCTTGCCTGCTTGAAGATGCTGGGTCGACGACGCGATGTTGTCTTCCACGAGCTTGTTGATCGTTGTCAAGCGCGACTCGTAGAGTGCAAGCGCCTCGCAGCGGATGTCCCGACGCTGGAAAGTATCGCGAATCGCCTGTCCCTTGACTGCGCCATCTTTTGCAGCAGCGCTGACTAGTTCCGCATCGATGCGGAGAATCTCTTTCGACAAAGCCGAACCCATGTCGACACCGTTCAGCGACAAGCGATAGTGCAGCACGATCTTGCTCAGATACTGCGCCGCTTTCTCCACAGACACGACGTCTTGCTGGTGGTTGCTTGCGCCTCTAGGCTTCTCTACGATCGAGCGTGCGGCTACCACGATCGCATTGGCGATACCTCGGTTCGACGAACTTCGTTTTCCATCGCGCTCGTTCGACAGACAGTTCGCGAGCAGTGCGTTGAGGTTGTCATAGATCGCGTCAGCAGCTGGGCACGCTTGAAAGATGTTTTCCAGCAGCATCTCAAGCGCACGGCTCTGGAAAAACTCCATGATCGTATCAGTGTCGACGTACAGTCGACTCCAGCCAAGCAGTCCGACGAGCGCAGCGTGGATATCGCCGTGCGATGCGGCAATCTCCAAGCGCTTGGAAAGCGGCAGCTGCGACGGGTCCGTGCTTTCCTCGCTGCCTCCATCTCCGTTGCGCACAGCAAAGATCGACTTCCGCTTCCCATTCACATCGCTCGATCCGTTCGAGTGACCGTTCGTGTCCTGGTTGTCACCGCCAGACACGCTGTTGTTGCTCTTGCTGTTTTTCTTCTTCTTTCGCTTCTTCTTGTCGCCGGTGGTGGACGTGGGTGTCGTCGCATTCGTGTCGATGCTGGCCGTGCTGCTGCCACTCACGCTGCCTTCGCGCTGCTCCACGACCACGACAGCCGGTCGTGACGACCCGGACAACTTTTGGCTGTTCAGCGTAGCGAACCTGTCACACGTGCATGCAGATCACACGAGAGAGAGGTGTGGCGAGTGGGTGAATAAGCAGAGGTGGCACACATACAGTCAGGAGCAGCACGTACTGGTTGGAGGTCTTGACGGCGTCGCGGGCGAGCATCGTGGGGTCAGTCGGTCTCTTGGGCTGCTGCTGCTGCTTGGCGCTTCGTCTTCGCCTTGCGGTGGATTTTCGAAAGTGACTGTTTGTCCATCTCGCGATCTTCAACGCATCGACAGAAACGTTGCGCGAAGGTGAAACACGAGAGCGGCTCGACCATCACTCCTTCAAGCAACATGTTTCCGTCGTTCTTCCTTTTTCCGTGGAAAAACGCATTCAAATTGACATACAACAAATGACCCAAAAGTCGACAAGAAAAGAAATACGTGTGGGATTAGAAGAGGGCAAAAAGCTCGCAAGCCGATTGAATCGATCCGATCAACCAACCGACACCGACCGACTGCTGAGCGCGCCTGCTCCTACCGAGCTTGCCCTGCGCTCGCTCGCTGCTTCACTCTCCCTCCTCGCTGCTGTGACTGCGTGCTTATATCTATTCCGAGTCGGCGATCTCGATTCTACTGCCACGGCGGATCTGGCCCCAGCCGATCAATCGCCAGTGCTTGTCGATACGACGACTGATCGCGATCTTCTCGCCCTCCTGCGTGCACACTGGCGCGGTTAGGAGGATCTTGGCGAGATCCTGCTTCACGGCGAGCACCTTGCCGCCGGTGGCCGTCGAGCCGATGTTCACCATCAGCACCTCCGCCTTCGAGAGCTTCTGCACCTTGGACGCCTTGCTCCCCTCCTGGGTCTTCACGCCGAGCAGGCGCTTGAGCAGGTAAAAGTTGATCTCCAGCTCCGTGAACACGTGCGGCAGGCTGCCCTTGAGTCCCAGCACCTGGCCCACGAGACGGTCCGAACGCGTGAGCGTCGGGTCGATGCGCGTACCGACACCGATGAGCCCACCCGGCACGGCGAACTGCAGGTCGTTCTTCTCGGCGAAGAGCGACACGATGCGCGAGTAGATCGGCACGCACGTCATCTTGCCCTCCTCGTCCTTGCTCACGATACCCGGACGCACCTCGATCTCGTCGCCCACGCGGAGCACACCCTCGAGGATCGAGCCACCGGCGACACCGCCCTTGAGGTTCTCGACATCCTCACCTGGCTTGTTCACGTCGAACGAACGAATCACGATCAGCTTCGGCTTGGACGAGAAGTCGCGCTTCGGGATCGGGATGTTGCGGCAAATGTACTCGCACACGACGTCAATGTTGTACTTGAGCACGGCCGAGATCGGGATGATCGGCGCGTCGTGGGCGACCGTGCCGGCCACGAACTTCTTGATCTGCTCGTGCTGCGCGACCGCGACGTCCTCCTTGATCAGGTCCACCTTGTTCTGCAAGATGATGATGTTCTGGAGACGCATGATCTCAATCGCGGCAAGGTGCTCCGACGTCTGCGGCTGCGGGCACACTTCGTTACCGGCGACTAGCAGCAGTGCGGCGTCCATGACGGCAGCACCGTTGAGCATCGTGGCCATGAGAATGTCGTGACCAGGGCAGTCCACGAACGACACGTGGCGCTGCAGCACCCACGTCGTGTTGTCATCCACCTCGTCCACGAAACGGTCCGGCTTCGAGCTGCCGAACGCGCGGTAGCAGCCGATCCCAGTGCCGTTCTCGGCTCTGTAGATCTTCGCGTTCGCGTACCCGAGCTTGATGGTAATGTTACGCTCCAGCTCGTTCTTGAAACGAACCGTCTGCACGCCCGAGATCGCCTTCACGACCGTCGACTTGCCGTGGGCGACGTGGCCAATCGTACCGATGTTGATAGTAGCCTACGAGAAACGTGATACGGTGATAGTGTTAGCATTGGCGACCTATACACTGAAAACGCACGCTCTGTGTAGCCATCGAGCTGCACGCGGTCATTAGCTGAGGGCTTTGTGAGCAACGCACCTGGCGACTGATGACTTCTGGGCTCAGCGGGGTGAGCTCCTCTACGTTCAGCTTGGAGAGGTCCTGCACGGCGAGGTGCTTCTGGATCGTCGTTTCGCCCATGGTGCTGTAGCTTAAGGTGACTGGGTTTCTTCGCGTTCGCTGGTGCGTTCTGCGAGCCACAAAAAATGCGAGTTTGCCGTCAGTACAACAAAGGCGTAACGCGTCCGCACACACTCCCACGCGCACATTCGTGCGGCTCTCGTCGACACACACACTCCCTCTCTCTCTCTCTCTCACACACACACACACACACACACACACACGCAGAGAAAAGCCTCGGCCATTGCGCACCAGTCATATCCTTCAACCCGCATCCCATCTCATGATCACAACCCAAGTGGATCACTGAGAGAGACGAATTGAAAAGGAATGCAGGAGGCAGGCGTGGGGGGTCGTTGCATCTGGTGCGAACGTGAGCAGGACGCCCTTGTAAGGACACCTGCCTGCTCATCCATCACGAGCGGACGCTCACACACACGCACACGGGGCTCTCCCGTCGAGCCGCATATCATCATGGGCAGCAGCGCCACTCACCTGGAGAAAAAGCTCTCGTTGTATGTGGCTGGCGCGGGCAAAGGGGGCTTCTTCTGCAGGCGGCGTATGAGGGGAGAGCCAACAGAAATATCTGATGGCAGGGAGGTTGCTGCTCCTTTTGCTCAAAATCGATTCACACAAGTGTCTTCATTCCTCATTTGTTTTTGTTTCGGGACCGCCGAGCCACGTCCGCGTGCTCCAAACTGATCAACCAGAGTGGAGCTTTTTGCCGTGGCGCTTTGGATTCAATTATGGGATTGGAGCTGAGCAGTATTTGTGCTCGTGTTTCTAAATAAAATACAGCGACCCCATCGGTATCCCACAAACGCCAAGTCAAACGCGGGATTCGAGTCGATCAGCCGTAATATAGGGCTCTACCAAAGCGCTCTAATTAAAAGAGAAAAGAGGCAAACAAGCTGATTGGATTCCGAGATCACGCTTTCGAATCCTGCAAATACGGAGCCAAGTGCACTAGACAAGGTAGTCAATGGCTGCCGGAATATGACACGGAACAGCTTTTCAACTGGCATTTGGGAAAAGTGCGCACGAGATTGCAACACCAGGAAAGCAGGACTGCGTGAACCGTGTCTGTAACCGAGCTCTCCTTCTCCTCGGACGAACCGGACCGCCCGCACCGAACGCAAATCGCGCAAAAAGCGCAGCGCTTTTCAAGCTCCGCCAGTCACTCGTACTTATTCGAGTAGCTACGAATTCGAAAACTGCACGGAAAGCCAAGAGACGATAGACAACCATCATGGGCAGACGCGGAGCCGGACGGCGGCTGAATGACCAGGAGCGCATGGAGATCCTCGACATCATGGCCACGGAGGCCAAGGTGAAGAACGTGGACCTGGCCAAGCGCTACGGCGTCTCGGAGGGCGCGATCCGCAAGCTCAAGCAGATCAAGGACACCATCCGCGACCGCTACGTGCTCGGCAACGAGCAGAACCGCGACAAGCGCAAGCGCGGCGGCTTCCGGAGAAACGCGCAGTTCGAGCAGGAGCTCTACGAGTGGATCTGCCGCATGCGCGAGACGCAGGCGTACCAGCTCATCCCGCTCACGCAGACCGCAGTGCGCCAGCAGGCGATCATCCTCGCCAAGAACTACGAGACCATGGCGACCTTCAAGGCCTCGCCCGGCTGGTTCGCGCGCTTCTGCTCGCGCCACCGCCTGGATCCGCCGATGGCCTCGGCCACGAGCGAGCTGGGGGTTAATCCCGCGGCTCCTGCTTCCGGCATCTCGGCTGCGAGCATCACAGAGGCTGTTAACGCCAGCGTGGCGCTGCTCTCTTCTGGTGTTGGCGTTAACCTTGGCGTTAACACTGCTGCCGCGGGTGTCGTGCGAGCGCCAGGACAGGAAGCCACCGAGGCCGCTATGATCCCGTTCCCGCAGGCAGCCGACGACATTCGCGCACTCGGCGTCTCTGATGACGTCGTTGCGGCCCTGGCTGTCGCTGGCCAGCTGGTGCAGACGCCGCAGGTCGAGAAAGCGACTGGCGAAGTGGACCTGAATTGTCCGGAAGCCATCGTCGAGGAGCAGACCATCGCGAAACAAGAAGATCCGAGCAAGGCGGACTCGGCTCTAGCTCAAGTTCCAGCTCAGGCTCCAGCTCAGACTCCAGCCCAAGCTCCAGCTCCTGTGCCAACGGAGACAGTAGCCACGCGTGCCGCGAAACCCAAAGCCGCCGCCCAGCCGCCAAAGTCGCTGGAAGCCGACGACGAGATCTTCAGCCTCGGCCTGTAAGAAGTGGGCGCTTTCTCCTACAACGTCTGTGGTTTTGTTTTGACGAAGCACACTTTAGCCACGTCATGGCGATCCCCACCATTCACTCTCTACCAATTTCCTGTTCTTCCTCGTGTATAAATTAAAAAAGAAAGAGATAAGGACGTCTGCTTTCTGACGAACCAACCATTTTCAAAAGCATTCTTCTTTCTCAGTCTCACTTATCAATAGGGAGAGTCGCTCACTTCACATCACCTCACAAGGCAAATATAAGGAGATCGAATGCATCTTTGATTCCGATGAGCAACGAATGATTCATGCAGCAACGAGTAGTCCTAGCTTGGCAGACACCTTCGCTTACTGGGCGTACAGGTGGATGGCCGGCTTGCCCGGAGATGCGGCCTCGAGCTTCTTCGCGTCGGCGTTCGGGATCTCGTCCGCGACGTCGAAGAACTGGATGTCCTCGAGCTCGAGCGAACCCACGAGGTACGCCTTGTTGGACGCGAGCACGTCCTTCTGGTTGAACGGCATTCTATAAAGACAAACACACACATCACAAAGTCGGTAAGTAGGTTGTCCGTCAACATGAAGCTCATCAAATCAGTCAGACAAACAACATGGTACGCACCGCAGCTCCAGGGCCTCCTGGCCGCGGATCGCCGCCTCCGACTTGACGAACGCGGCGAACTGCATCACGTTCTTCGTGAGCTTCTTGAGCGCGTCGTCCTGCGCGATCTGGTCCTTCAGGAGCTTCATAAAGTCCGCCGGGAACTCCTTCGTGTCAGCGTTAAAGACCGAGCTCATGAAGATCAGCACCTTCTGCTGCCACTCGGGGAACTCCGATGACAGGTACACGTGCGCGTGCGTGGGCTTGGCGGCCTCGGCGGCATTCGCCGCAGGCTTCTTGCCCTTCTTCGCCGCGCCGCTGCCCTTGACCAGCGCCTCGCGGAAGTGGCGCACCGTCTTGTTCAGGAAGTCGCCGGCACGCAGGAGCGCAAAGTCGACCTCGAACGTCTCGGGCCAGAGCGCCGTGGTCACGAAGCCCGGCTTGCCGATGAGCGTCCAGATGTGCTCGCAGAAGTGCGGCGTGATGGGCGAGAGCATGAGCACCTGCGCCTCGATGAAGCGAAAGATCACGTCGCGGTGCATGGCCACGTCGCTGCGGCCGCAGATGTCGCGGTACGTGTCGCGCGTGATCTGGAACTCGAAGAAACCCGTGTGGAGACCCTCGCGCCACTGCATCTGGTCGTAGAACTTGGCCGTCTCGTTGATCAGGTTGCTCATCTGGTGCATGAACACCTGGTCGTTGAAGTTCAGCTCGCCCGTGCGCAGCGACGAAGCCTCCTCCACGGTCTTCTTGATCCACTCCTCCTCGGTCGTGAGGCGCAGGATCGCCATGCGGCACGTGTCCAGAGCGTAGTTGGCGTCGTCCATGCCGTCGCCGGCATCAGCGCACGCGAAGCGCGTCGCGTCGGCGCCGAACTCGTTCGCGCAGTCCTTAATCGTCAGGAAGTTGCCCAGCGACTTGGACATCTTCTTGCCATCCACCAGCACGTGGCCGTTCGTGAAGAACGAGCGTGGCCACTTGGAAGGGTCCTCGCGCCAGATCTCCGCGTGGTTGTACAGGCACATGGTCAGGTGGTTGCGGATCAGGTCCTTGCCCGACGCGCGCACGTCCACCGGGTACCAGTACTCGAACTCGGCGCGCAGCTTCTCGAGGAGCGCGAGCGGGATCGTCGAGTTCGCCGGCGGCGCGTGGCGCAGGAAGATGTAGTCGAACACCTCCTTGGTCATCTGCTCCGACTTGATGCCGTGCGGGCCGAGCTGCGAGCCGTCCAGGTTCGCCTGCAGGTGGTGCGCGATCGTGTAGTACGCCATGTAGATCGTCGAGTCCGAGAGCGACTCGACCACGAACTCCGGGTCCCACGGCAGCTTCGTGCCGAGACCGGCCTGGCGGCACGGCGCCCACTCCTTGAGCCAGCCCAGGGTCGCCTTGTACTCGCCAAGCGCGATCGGGTTGTACGCGTCGAAGGTCTTCGGGTCGCTCACGTGCTCCAGCACGCGGTTCTTCCAGTCCTCGGCGCCGTACGTGAGGTACCACTGGTCCAGGTGCGCGACGACGCACTCGTCGCCACTGCGCGACATCACGAGCGACTCGGGCTCCCAGTACGGGATCGCGTCGCCAGACTCGAAGAGCTCCTGGCGCACGTCCGCCTTGGCGTCGCACACCTTCTTGCCCTTCTGCGAGCCCACAAGCATCACGCCCTCGTAGAAACCCTTGAGGTACACGAGCTCCTTGGCCTTCGCGAGCTTGTCCTTGTCGTTCTGAGACACGATCTTGAGGTCGTCGCAGACCTTCACGGCCGCCTGGTCACCGAAGCCAGGGATGTCGATGATGGGCACCACTTCGTACGGCAGCACCATGTGATCCGCGATGTTGTACTTCTCACGGAGCGCAGGCTTCTGCTTCAGGTCGCGCAGCGCCGCGTAGTCATCGGGAGCGTCCGATGGCACGCTCGTGACCACGCCCGTGCCCTTGCCCATGGAGATCGTGAGCAACGGCAGCGTGTACACGGTCTCGTACTTGGCGTTCGGTGCCTTGAGCGGCAGCCCCAAGAGGTCCCAGCCCTTGAGCTCCAGCAGGCACTCCTCCTGGCCCCACTTGCGCGAGTACTCCTGGTGCGCCAGGTTCTTCGCCGAGCGCTTGCTGATGATGAACACGTCGTTGTCGTTGATCAGGTACGCGCCGTAGTCGCCCTCGGGCAGCACGAAGCAGTTCGTCTGGCCGTACATCGTCTCGGGACGCAGCGTCGCGGGCGCCAAGAACACGTTCTTGCCGGCCAGGGACGCCATCTTCTCAGGGAACGGCTCCTGCACGCGGAGCTTCACGATCGTGTACTCCTGCGGGTTCACACCTTCGCCCGAGGCGCGGTCGTGGTCGGCGCAGTTCTGCTTGTCGATCGTCGAGTACACGTTCGGACGCTTGCCGCGGCTCACGCGACCGCGCTCCTTGAGTGTGTTGAGCTGCCAGCGGATGAACGCGTCGTAGAACGGGTTCACGTCCGTCGTGATGAACGAGCGACGCCAGTCGATCGTCATGCCGAAGCGCTTGAGGTCTGCGATGGCGTGCGGCGGGAAGTAGCGCAGCCAGTGCATGGGCTCCGAGAAGTCCGCGATCTCGTCCTCCGGGATGTTCGAGATCTTGAGGATGTCGTACTGGCGCACGACGCCACCGGTCTTGGCCGCGGCCTTGGACTTCTTGCCCTTGGCCTTGTTCTCTGAGCCCTCCAGCTTCTTCTCTGTAAATGGATACACACACACACACACAGCGGACATTCGCTATCAGTAACGAGTCCCAAACAGCATTTAGACGAGCGCGCGCACACACACACACACCATAACGCACGTACCTTTAACGACCGGCTCCTTGGCCTCGTCGATCGAGAAATTCGGTGGGTTGCCGTAGGTCGCGAGCTCATTCTTGAGCTTGTTGGCGGCTGACTGGATCGGCATGCCCGTGCAGTGGAGGCCGAAGGGGAAGACGACGTTCTCGCCCTTGAGGCGGTGGTAGCGCGAGGCGAACTCGACCTTCGTGAGCGTGAACAAGTGGCCCACGTGCATGAAGCCGTTCATGTACGGGAACGGGAACGTCACCATGAACTTCTTCTTGCTCGGGTCCGGCTCGGACTCGAACACCTTGGCGTCCTCCCACTGCTGCAGCACCTTGAGCTCGATGGCGATGAGGTGGTCGCGGCGCGCCGTGTTCGGCTTGGTGACAGTCGCGTCTTCCAGCTGCACGTCCTGCATCTTGACCGTCACGCTCTCCATTGCTCTTGCTCGCGACTTGGTGGCTTGCTTGAGCACCACAGGTCGGGATTCGGATTGATGGCTTGGCTCGCAAGGGCTTGGAAGCTGAGGGGGCGGGCGGATGGACTGTGGGTGATCCGATAAAGTACGATCCGTGGTTGCACTTTTTTGGTTGTGGAACCACAAGAATGAGCGCTGTGGAACATGTGGTGGGACAGAGTGTGGGTCTGGACCTACATTTTCTCGGCTCGAAACTGCTTCTTCTTGTGGGTCGTGGTCGAAGTGATACAAGATGGATGCACGCGGCCACGAGCAGCTCCGTGGAGGTGGAAGCGGCGGCCGGCAGCCACAAGCACCGCAAGCGCGAGCGCCTGCCTCGGGAAGAGCAGCAACACCAGTACCAGCTGCTGTCCCTTCTCTCGCCAAAGACGCGGATGCCCAACAGCAGCAGAAGCGGCGGAAGCAGCGGCCGCCCAAGTCCCTGCTGCTGCTGCTCAAGAGCTTCGTGGGGCTGCGCGTGCGCATCGACCTCAAGAACGACTGCGTCATTGAAGGCATCGTGGAGGAGGTCGTGCACGACATGGAGTACGTACAGTACTGCTGGATACCCACGCGATTGTTCTCTTGGCTTGCTGTGGTTGTTCGTTTACGCTAATTGCAGGTTTGCTACTTTGCTTGGCGTGGTGTTTTAGCTTCACGATGCTCGACGCGTGCGAGACGAAGCCGAATGTACGCAGTGTGTTTGGCTCGAATGACATGTATACGTCACAGCAACCTTGCTGATGCGATGCTTGTGCTTGACTTTTACTTGGATAGGGCTCTATGGTTCGCATGGACGAGGTGTTTGTCATGGGCAAGACCGTGTTGTACGTGCACATCCCCGACCGCATCAACATCACGCAGCACCTCCTGCAATACGTATGTCATGTTAATCTGTTGATACAGCTACTAGACTGGACGCTAACTCTTGTATTTGCCTATTACCGACTATTAGACGCGAATGGTGAAGCAGAGTGCAACGATGTACACACGGACGAAGCGAAAGTCATCTTCTCGACCGACGTGAGCGTGACGACACTCAATCTTAAGGACTCGAACAAAGGCGCCAACCAGCCAGCCAGTCAGCAGACACAGACAGACACACATTGCAAGCTGAGCTATCTATTAATTTACAGGCGGCAGGCGCTGGGAGGACGGCGGCAGGGGCTTCCGCATCTGCTGCAGAGGGGAACTGGACGATGCCGTGAGCGTGAAGTTGAGGCCGCCACCCATGACTTTCTGCAGACTCGTCAGCCGCTCTTTCAGCTGCAGGATGTGCTCTCTCTGGAACTCGGCCTCGCGCATCTTCTCCACCAAATCGTTGCTACTCGAAAGAGATCCCTTGTTCTTCTTGCTGCTACCGGACAAGAGCTGGTTCTTCTGCTTCGTCTCGCGGATCTCCTGGGTCTGCATCTTCGTATTGTGGAACTCGCGACGCAACTCGTTCACCTGGGTTGTCAGAATCGCATTCTCGCGCTGCAGCCGATGCAACTCGTTCTCGTTGATCGTCATCCCTTTCATGATCTTGCGCTTCAGAGACTCAACCTCCTTCTCCAGGTACTCGCGCTGTCGGTTGTACTCCGCCTGGGAGTTTGGCTCCTTGGCGTCGGCGACCACGCCCTCCTCGTACTTCTTGTTCAGCGCCATCACGGCGTTCTTGAGCGCTTTCTTCTCCTCCAGCAGCTGGGCACAGCCCATGAGATCGCTCTGCACCTGCTTGATCAGCAGCTTGCCCATCGCGACCTGGCTCACCTGCACGTTGATCTCTTTCTGCATGCCGTCCATCTTCAGACGCAGCTCGCCGATCATGAGATCCAGCGCAGCGTTGCTCTTGTGGTACTGCTCGAGCTCGGCGTCCATCTCCTCGATCTGCTTCTTCATGTCGGCGATCTCCTTCTCACGCGGCTCGATCTGGCGCTTGAGCTCCTTGATCTTGTAGTCCAACACGAACTTGAACTTCTCGAGCTCCTGGTTCTTCTTCTTGAGATCGTAGATGCGCTTCTCTTTGTCCTGGATCGTCTCTTCACGCTCGCGGATCTCCTTCTTGTGGCCCTGAATGTCCTTCTCGAGCCCTTTGATGTTCTCAAAGAGTTCCTTGCCCTTCTCTTCCAGCGATCGGATCTCCTCTTTCTGGTCCTCAATGTCCTTCTGCAAAGCCGAGAACTTCTTCTTCATGATCCCGTTTTCGCCTTTCAGCCGCAAAGTCGCTTCGCGCTCTTCCTGCAACTTGAGCTCGTACTTCATCTTCATCTCCTCGATCTCGATCTCGGCATCTTCTTCAAGCTGTTTCTTCAGCGTCTCGTTCGTTTGCACGAGGATCTCCTTGGCTTTCGCGCATTTACCCTGCAGTTCCTGCTCCTGGTAGACCTTCTGGTCGTACTCCATCGTCATCTCGGCGAGGAACTTCGTGTGGCTCTCCACCAGCAAGTGGTTCTCCTCTTCGTACCGAGTGTTCTGTTCGCCGCGAGCCTGCTCAAGGGCCGCATAGCGCTCTTTCTCGGCCTGGACCTTGCTCTCGTACGTCTCCTTGAGGTCGTGGAACTCCTTCTTGTGCTGTCCGTTCATGTCGTGCATCTTCTTCTGGTACTCGGTCTCCATCTCCATCTTGTCCTGCTGCAAGTCGGAGCACCGCTGCTTGTCCTGAGTCAGCTCCGCCGTGAACTTGTCCGAGACTTCTTTGATCTTCTCCTTGTAGTTCATGTCCTTCAGCCGCAACTGGTACTCGTTGTGCAGCGTGAGCTCGTCAACTTTCGTCTTGAGCTCGTTCATGAGACGATTCTTCTCCTCGAGGTCAGATTTTGTTACCAAAATCTCTTCAGCAAACGGCAGTCCATTCCCACTGGCGTTGCTGTTGCTCCCGTCGCCACGGTTCTCCTTGTTCGCGCCGACACTGCTCATCATCGCGTTTGAGCCACCACCAACGCCTCGATTCACTGAGCCTTTGCCAATCACATCGCGGGTCTCAAAGATGCACAGAGAGCCATCTTCGCCAGTAGAGAACAGATATTGGTTGTCGAACGACAGCCGCAGGCGAGTCACGGGCAAATCGTGGCACTGGAACTCGACAAAGGGCTGCACGGTTGGTGGTCCTCCACCAGCAGCAGCACTCGGCCCCCCCGGTGAGCTCATCCCGCTTGACGACATCGTTGGAGTCGCAGATGATGAGGATCCCGAGTTCTGAGCCGAGGAGACCTTCTCGATCGGAAGCCGGTACACGCGAATCGCGCCAGGCTTGTTTGGCTCTGTGGAGCCCACATAGAGAAGCTGCTGTGAAGCTGCTAGCGCTAGTGGACCCAGAACAACGCCCGCCCAGTGTTCTGCCCTCGCAGCTCCCGAGACAACGTCGATCTCCTTCAGGAGTCCATCGGTACCGGTGGCGTAGACCACGTCCGCGTCGTACGACAGGATCGCGTCAGTGTACGTGCACCGCGCTTGGGAATGTCCGTCGCCAACCTTTGTCGCTGTTCTCAGGTTCCAGATCAGAATAGATCCGTCGGCCCCACACGTGAGCAGCTTGCGGTCATCTTGCTTCCACGCAATCGCAGTCACGCGATTCGAGTGGCCTCGTAGAACCCCAACCAGGTCGCCCGTGTAGGTGCTGTACACTTGGACCACGTTGTTGTTCGCTGCCGCGAAGAACTGACCGCCGTGGCTGAAGCGGACCTCTTTGCACGCCTTGATCGCGAACTCTCGAAACGACCGGATGTCGTCCATGAGGATGTTGAGCATCTTGAGCTTGTCTGTGAACCCCACGACGACGTGCAGTCCCGATGGGTGGAACGCGATCGAGTGCGTGTCCTCCTTGAAGAACTTCATGATGTCCGTCGTCTTGTCCAGGTAGTTCCAGATGCGAACGGACTTGTCCAGACCACACGTCGCGATCAGAGGCTTGCGGACACAGGTGTCGAGTCCCGTGATGTGGCTCCCGGAGATCCCTGGACTGTGGAACGACGTCGAGAGCAGCTCAAAGTTCATCGCGTCTTCTTTCAGGATGTCGGTGCTCGAGAGCGTGAGCACATAGAGCTGGTTATTCTCCATCGAACAGACCAGCGAGTCCTCGGTGGGGCTGATCGCGATGTCCTTGATCGTGCTCGTGTTGCCCTCGACGCTGAACGTCTTGGACTTCTTGTAGTACTCGCGGCCGTCGTCACTGCGATCGTAGATTCGAACGATCCCACCCGAGCCGCCGCAGACGAAACCCTTCGAGTAGCCCAGGATGGAGCTCACAAAGTTCCCATCCGAGGGCGAAGACGACAGGATCTGGCGGAACTCCATCTGCTCAAACAGCCACAGCTCGCCAGTATCCGCGGCCGCGACGACTCGCTCGTCGTTCACCCACGCATGGCACAGAAAGTTCGCTGGCTCGCGCTTTAGTGGAGTTGTCTGCAATCGCAGTTGGCCGTCGACGAGCCGGAAGAACTTGATGATCCCGTTGCCGCTCACGCAGATTATCGTGGGGTCGTTGGGACTGAAATCTATCTGGTTCACGGCCCCACCAGCTTGGTTCGATGCCTTCACGGACGCGACGAGCTTGGTCTTCTCCCACAGCCATAGTGAAAGCACCCAGTCGGGAGCCCCACCCTGGGTCAAGCAGTACTTGTTGTCGCCGGAGAAGGCGATCCAGACGCACATGTCCGACATGTTGTCCGCCAGCAGCAGCGTCTTCCGCTTCCGCAGCGTGTTGAGGTCGTGGATGTGGATCACGGCTTTCTCCCCCTTCTCAGCGATGGCCACGTACCGTTTGCTCGCTGACACCGACAGCGCCGTGATTCCACCCGTGCTCCCTGTCTCCATCCCGTGGATGAACTGCTGCTCCTTGGACTCCATGTTGTGGATCACCACGTTGTGGCCGCATGGGTACACCACGATGTTCTCGTCGGCGAACGAGATGTTGTTCTTCACGCTGCCCTTGATCCCAAACAAGTACCTGCAACGTGCCCAGCAGCGAAACCCCACGTAAGCAATCCGTGAGCCGATAGACAGCTCAGCCACGGTCTATGTGGTTCTTACCTATGGATGAGCATGGAGCTGTTGCTGCTCGCCACATTCGCCATGGCTGATCCAGCGGGTCACGCTAAGCGACGAGCTCTCTTCTGCTTGTCCGCGTTTCCAGGTCACTCTCTCTCTCACACACACGCACACACAGCACGATCGCAACCCCACACTCGGGAAGGCTCCCACCTCACGCGCTCGATGTATATGCACGCTTGCCGTGCTTCTTCTTCTCCCTCCTTCGCCGTCGCGTCAGCTGAGGCACTGGAGTGTCCGCGTCGCTTCGGGTCCAAGTCCACTTTTTGAGTGGAGTACCGTAACGACTGTACCCAAGATCGCGGCACAGTGAACATGAGCCATAATGACCGGCTCTCTATCCGGAAGATATATACCGGTAGTTCTAGCTCCCGTGACATACTATTTCGGAGACCAAGTCCTATTTATGAGCAAGCCTCTCCTGAAAAACAGTTTGAGGAGAATGGACCTAAAACGAAAACGAGCGGAAAGCGCCATTTCCTTTTTTGAACCATGAGCTCGGAGCGCGAAAATGCGCGGTTGAAGCAACGGGTGGAGGCGCTGAACGGCAATGGCAGCGCCAGCGCTGCTTCCCGTGGATCCTCGTCCTTCACTTCGTCCTCAGCAGCAGATGTCAACATGCAGCAGCAGGCTCGTGTTCGCGCAGCGACGTCGTCATCTTCACGAACCCAGAGCTTTGGCGGCAACTTCAGCACTAGCGATCCATTTGGCGCGCCGCCGCCTCCACCACCACCGTCGTCATCTTCTCAGCAGCGCCATCACCAGCAGCAACAGTACGCAGGCTTCTCAGCGCCAAGCGTGAACACGTCGCAGCCAGTGCAGCAGCGTCAAACCCCGACCGAGCGCTTGTTTTCGAGTGCGGCGTCCAGTGCAAGCTCGGGCGTCAGTGGAGGAGCGGCCCCGTACTCGCGTGCGGGAAGTACGAGCACGTTCTCGTCCAAGCCGCCGACGCCTCCGTCCATGTCTTCTTCTGTCGCGTCGACCGCGTCTGCAGCAGCTGTGTCGCTGTCTTCGCGCAGGAGCACGTCGAGCGCGAGAAGTCCGCGCGAGATCAGCGTGCTGATCGACAAACTGCTAACGAACGTCCACGGCGCGCCATCGCCGATGACTACGCGCCGAGCGGTGATCCGACTCAGCGACGCGATCTCGGAGGTCAACGTGGACTCGGTGAGTGTGTCCGCTGAGCACAGAGCCAAGCTCGTCGCTCAGCGTGTGTGCGTTTCTTCTAACCCACTCACTGTGTGTCTCGTTTTATCGGATGATGTCGTGATGTTGAACCCATAACAGCTCACGATCCTGGAGAAGATGAAGCGCAAGATCGCCGCTGATGCGCCGCAGTACTACGATAAGCCAGACCAGACGATCGACCGCCTGCACGAGGTCTACTCGCGCTTTGTCAAGTTCAAGAACCTCAACAAGAAGAAGTGGGTGCTCTCAGCTGGGGCTTTTTGGGTGCCGCCTTTCTCGTCCTGTTCACGATCAAAACTGACTCGAATGTGTGTGTCCATGTATGAACAGCGAGGCGCTGCTGCTGCTCTACGGGCTCATGGACTCGGCTCCGCCAGCTTTCCGCCAAGAGTCGTTCTCAAGCAGACCCGAATTTGCTGCGCTGAGCATGGACAAGTACAGTGCCCAGCAAGGTACAGACCCGACAGTGGCAGCGAACAACGACCACTTCCAGCCAGTGAAGCAGATGCAGAGGACGGAAGTCGACTCGCTCGAAGACTCGTTCAAGTTTGCAGTGGGCATTGCCGCGCCCATGTCGTCGTCTTCCACTCAAAAAGCCAAAGCCAAGACTGCTGCAGCGAATCGCTCAGCAAGTGGTCAGTTTGGTGGGCACGCGTCGTTCGAAGTGCCAGAAGAAGTGCTGCTGCGCGACGTGCTCTACGCGCTCCAGGCGATCGACTCGCGGTACCTGTACTTTGATGTGGCTGCCGACCGATTCCAGATCACGCGGAGCGTTGGCGTCCCGACACGTACGTCCCGATTGCACACATACCTACCAGTTTTTCCTATGCAGCACCGAGCCAGAGGCCAGAATATAACCTGTGCGATATGTCTGTGTCTGAACAGCAATGCGCGAGCTGATCCACAAGCTGTGCGAGCTGGGCTGGTTCTACCGAAAGATCGCCGAGTACCTCAAGCACCACCGCGAAGAGCTTTCCTTTGGAGTGGTATGGCGTCGGGCTTTGGGCTTGCTTACTCATTTCAATGTCGTCGCGTTTTCTAACGTGAGTCCTTGCTTTCTTGCTTGTAGGTTGGCCAAAGCTTCTGCCATGTGCTCAACATCGAGCTCTCCGACTACTTCCGCTTGATCGCGGTGCTTGCGTCCCAAGTCGACGACGATGCCGAGACGAAGCAGCCGAACGAGCGCTCGTTCAGTGAGCTCACGCTTCGCAAACTGCTCGTGTGGACTCAGGATCCGCTCGACAAGATGCGCCTCATGGCCCGACTCATCGACAGGTATGCACTTGTTCCTCCTCGCTCGTGTAAAATGTACTTTGCGCTCGCACTTTGCTTACCGAGGACAACTCGTGTGTGTGATCACAGTGTGGAAGGCCTCCGTGGCGGTGCGCTGGCGTCCGGTGTTCACTCGCATATCCTCCACGGCGACCCATCTGTGTCGCGATACGTCCAGAGCGTCATGAAGCGTGTTGCCGCGCCGATTTTCCGCATGATCCGGCGCTGGGTATTTGAAGGCGAGCTTGAAGACACGCACGTAAGAGCCTGTGATTCTTTTGACTGCGTAGATGGGATTGTGCTCGTTGGGGCGTTAATCCGTGTGTGTGTGTGTGTTGACTGGCAATATTAGGGCGAGTTCTTCGTGGTGGCGGATCCGAACGTCGCCGATGATCAGCTTTGGGCGCACAAGTACCGCCTGAACCTCAAGATGCTGCCGACTTTTATTTCCCAGTAAGCACTTCACTTGAGACGGCATTTGGAAACTATGCTTGTTGTACTGTGATTCCTAATCTTTGTATGGTTGACTGTATTTGACGCTTCCAGAGACCTGGCGAAGAAGATTTTGGTGATCGGCAAGAGCATCAACTTCATTCGCCAATGTTGCGGCAACACCGACGTACGTAGTGATGCGTGAAGTCTGACACCGTCTACTGGTTCTGAAGGGTTTACTGATGATACTTCTCTTGTATGTGTAATGGTATTCTCTCCAGTGGATCATGGACGCAGGGCAAGATGTGATGAGCGCGACCGCCGAAGTAGAAGACGATGGCGTGCACTTTGCAGAGCTGCTTAACCTCGAGATCATGATCGAAAAGGTCTCGACAACCACAAACGAGTACCTGATCCGGACGCTGAACGAGAAGTACCACTTGCTGGACCACTGTCGCGCGCTCAAGCGATATTTGCTATTGGGACAGGTGAGGATCGGTCGCTTTGTGATATCAGATTGCTGTGTTTTTCTCATTATGATTGCTGTATGCCGTGTTGCGTAGGGTGATTTCATTCAATATTTGATGGACCTCCTGGGCCCTGAGCTCTCGAAGCGCGCCACACAGATCTATCGCCACACTCTGACGAACGTCTTGGAGACGGCACTGAACTCGTCAAACGCGAAGTTTGAGGTTCGTGAAAATATTCATTAATGAGTTGTGATTGCCGTGCTAATCCGTTGGCAATAAATGTTGGTGATGCAGGCGGCAGACATCCTCGCGCGACTTGACGTGGAGCTCCTCCACGCGTCAGCTGGTGACAGTGGCTGGGACATCTTCTCGCTGCATTACAAGCTCACGTCTCCAGTCAACACGGTGATCAATGAGGCTGCGATGACGCAGTACCAGCGCATTTTCCACTTTCTGTGGCGCTTGAAGCGTGTCGAGCACGCGCTGTCAGGATCATGGAGCAAAGACATGAACCTCGGGCATTTGGTTCAGGTGGGATAGTAGCTGTTCATCGGTGGGGAAGAATCGCACAGACTGAGCTAACGTACAACGCATCTCCGATTGGGTGTAATCAGGGTCGGCTGCCAAACATCACGCCGCTCATCCACAAGTGCCAGCTTCTTCGGTCGGAAATGATCCACTTCACCGCGAACCTTCACAACTACATGATGTTCGAGGTGCGTCTTGCTGTCTTAACGTAGGGAAGGTACTTTGGTCTTTCTGTTGTTTACAAGTGAGTGACAATTTCCTATCTCTCGGTGTATCAAACAGGTGCTAGAGACCTCGTGGCACAAACTGGTGAAAGATCTCAAAGCAGCCAAGGACTTGGACGAGCTCATCGACAGCCACGAAGACTACATCGCTGCGATCAAGAAAAACGTGAGCTTAACGCTGTCCCTACTTCTAGATATGCGGTATGCATGTCTGATTCCTAATGCTTGTGTCGTTCTGGTATGTGCGTAGGGCTTCATGGCGAAGGACTCGCGCGAGCTCCTGAACCAGCTGAAGTCGATTTTCATCACGATCATCACGTTCTCCAAGACCCAGGAGAACCTGTACACCACGGCACTGCGCGAGGTCCACGAAGAAAAGATGCGCCAGCAGGCGATCGAGCGACGGACCTTGGAGGTATGGCTTAAGCTGTCAACGTAACCTTAACCTGTTATGGGGGAACTTACATGCATGTTGTGCTTATGCTCAGGGCACATGGGGAACTTCCGAGAGCGAGGCGTACGCAGAGCGGAGACGCAACGATGTCTTTGGCCAGAACTCCAAGCTCGTGCAACAAATCGAAGAGATCGCGGACAACTTCACCTCGCAGCTGTCGATTCTGCTCGAAATGATCCGAGAACGAGCTGCAGGGTAATGTTTGCGTCTGCTGCTGCAGAAAAGGCTCAGTACTTGCTGACTGTGTTTTGTTTGTTGGGTGTGGTGTTGCTGTCGTACAGTGGCTCTCAAGGTCTCCCGTTCCTCATCTCGCAGTTTGACTTCAACGAGTACTACCGCAGCAAGACGAACCCGTCGATGGACACGGATGAATGAGAACAGCGCCATTAGCGGCTTTTTCATTACGTACAAGCAACAAGTTCGAGAGGTAACTGAGCTGAGCTATGAGACGGTGGGTGAAGTATAATCAACCCTCTTGAATTCGTTGTGATCAGATGGAAAATGGTCGGTGTCCTCTACACTTCGAGCTCAAGAAGGTCGCGCAGGAAGTAGCAGAGCACGTTGTCGCAAAGGCTGATCCCCTTTCGCACCGTGAACAGATCTTCCAGGCTGCGCACCATCTCCAGCGTACATGGCAGATGGATCGGGTTGCCAAAGACGTCAACCAAGGCAGACGATGATGCATGTTCATGCCCTGACTGACTCAAGGTGACGCTGCTACCGACTAGAATTCTTGCCGAGTCACTGGGACGGAAAACCTGCTGGATGCTGTGTAGGATCACCAAGAGCTCGCTCTCGAAGGCACTGCGATCGATCACAAGGGACTCGTCGTCTTCCATCCGGGTTCGCAGGTGGCTCAACTTTGTTCTGATGGCGTTGATGTGCTTCTCTTCCAGCCAAGGTCTCTTGCTCAAGAGTGGGCCTCGCAGGAAGTCCTCCATCCTGCTTGTGGCTGCCGCCACGAGCTCCTCGTTGCACAGAATGTCGATACGCGTCGTCCCTAGGGTGAAATGCAAGGTGAGTCCTGCTGATGTCGTGCGATTCTTCTCGTCTGCACTCCCTTCTGACGCTGCAACTGTGTGAATCGCAGGCGTGAGGTCTCTTCCCCATTGAGCGCACACGAGGCTCGCCTTGATCTCTGGGTCTTCAGTCCGCACCTCGGGGAGCTCAGTCAAGCAACAGCTCTTCGCATAGCTCGAGTGGTGCTGCAGCAGAAAAGTGTGCAGCCATTGTACAGACTCCTGCTGGGTTGTAGTGCATACTGGGAGAACGTGCTGCTCTCGCTGCAGTCTCAGATAGTAGTTGACCAAGCGAGCAGCGTCAGGCGGCGGTGAGCGACCAGGATCTCCAACCACAGCTACTGACCCTTTCTTCGCTGCTGCTGCAGGAGGCTCGCTCTTCTTGTCAAGACTGACTGGCGATGACGCTGCTGAAGAGCTATCGCTGATCGCGCTCAAGATGAACGGTGGCAGCTTATCCGGTGACGTGATTGTCCCGCTTTGAAGCTCCAGGGTCTCAAAGAGAACGCACTCGTGGCTCTGAACCTGGACAGCAAGGCTCAGGTAATGGTACGCAGCCTGAACGTGCTCGTCTTCGTTGCCGGGGATGAGCTTCTGACCATAAAGATCGACGAGCTCAATCAGCGCCATGCGCACGAGGCGGCGGTCATACCCGCCGCTGTGGATTGACGTCTCGATGCAGTCAGTGAGTGACGCCGCCGCTTCTGCAAACACGGTGGCACTCTGCTTGTCGTCTAGCACGTCCGAGTTGGCTTGCTCTGGAGGTACGTGTATGTGAGCGTGCTCGTGTGTGCTCTCTTGCTTGTGCTGCTGTTGTATGGACTGACTGTGCTGATTGACCAGGGTTTTCTTCAAAACAGACCCTTTCAGGAGCAGCAGCAACGCTTTGGACGCACCAACGCGCCTCGTTGTGTGCAGAGTCGCTCGGAGCCCCTTCTCTATCAGCGTCAGCACTTGCTTTTGGCGCTGAGCCAGCGTCTCCAAGCCGAAATCGGTCGCACACTCGACAAGCGTCTGCGCCAAGGCCGCTTTCATGAAAACGAAGCTCGGAATGCCTGGGTTGTACAAATTCAAGCGCTTCTCGGATTGCAGACCCACAGTTTCGTCGACGCCGATCCAGCCACTGCGCTCCAGTATTCCGTCCAAGACGTGTTCGGCCTCGATCAGTCGGTCTTTCACTGCAGCGAGAAGCTCCGCTTTCGCTGACAGCACCACTTTGGCTCGCAACACGGTGCTCGTCATTAGCAGCGAGTGGACGAACGTGAGGCTGCAGTTCGTGAACCGCGAGACTGAAGTCACTCGAAGCTTCTCCAGATCAGTCTCTGCTGCATCGCGCTTGCCAAGAAACACGAGCGCCTGGCAACAGAGCACCTGGATCTGTTCGGCCAAGTGGTCTTCTCCAGTTTCACGGCACTCGTGCAGCGCAACCTCAGCCTGGCTGAGAACGGCGTAGAAGTGGCCCTGAGCGAGATCGCAGAGCATGCTCTGCAGTCGGCACTTTGCCACGAAGGTGCTCGGACGGTGAAACAGGCAGAACTTGAGCTCTTGCTCGAGATTTAAGGCCACAACCCCAGAAGAAGATGATGAAGACGACGATGGCTGGTGCGTATCCATGCATGCGTCCGAAGCTTTGACGCTCAGCTCTCTCGCGAGGCTCCACTGACCGTCCGAGTACGCGAGATGGCTTTGCTGAAGCAGAACCTCACTGCGCACGCTTGCTGAATGGACCTCCTCCCACGTCGGGGTAGTTCCCTCAGAAGAACTTGCCTGAGAATATTCGGTCTTCAGTACCTCAGCAGGTTTACTCTGATCCAGCAGCTGCAGTAGACCGAGGGCGATCTTCTCAGCAACTGGCCGAGTCGCAGAGCTCCCGTCTGCAAGATTGCTCTCGTGGCGAGTCAACCGTACAACTAGCCGAAGGATCGCGACCAGGATCTCCAGCACCAGCGGGTGCGAGGTGATCGTTCGCGTGAGGTCGGCGTGCATCTTGGCGGCGTCCAGAGATGTGAACCACGCCAAGGCAGCCGCATTGGCGTCGTCCCTCAGTGATTTGCTGTCGTGGTACATCACTGGAGTCAAAATGCTGCTCGGTTTGATTCTTTCCTTCATGCTCGCAGCGTCGACGCCGTCAAAGAGCGTCACTAGCGTGCTGAGCGCTTCGCTAATTCGTCCGCACTGAGAGAGAGCCTCAAGACGCAGCCGTCGAGCGTTCGCGACGTGGTTCTTGCTCTCGAGACAGTACCGCGCGACGAACTCATACCCTGCGATCATGGGCATCGCCGTCTCAGCATACGCCTCGTATCCCAGCAGCACTTCCGGCACAAGGATGAAGAACAGTCCAAGCGGGAAGGGGAACACTCTCTCGGGGTCAAGTAGGTCGCGTCCAGGCCAGAACTCGTTGCCCAGTTCGTACGAGCCATAGAGGAACTCTCGCGTTGGGTGCGGCATCGAGGACGCAAAGAGCCGATTGAAGACCTTGGCTGCCATGAGCGAGTACTCAACTACTTGGAAACAGTTGGTGGACGTCGCGTGCATGACGAGCTTCGACAGTGTGCTGCAGCTGATGAGCGTGATCGAGAGCCCGTCACCCTGAATCTGCTCGGCGCCACTCACGCCATTGGGGAGCTGCTCCTTTGAAGACCGCGCAAGGATCTCGCGCCAGCTCTGAGCAACGTTGAGAGCCCCGAACGCGTTGTCGAGACATTCGTGCCAGCTCTTCACCGCCAGCTTCGTGCTGTTGGTGGCCCCACCACCTTCGCCGCTTGAAGTTAAGTGGAAGTCGCCCATTTCCTGGTACGCCTGACAGACCAGCCGCTGCTGCCGCTTCTGCCGCGAGAGCAAGATGCAGTGGTTGTACGCGCTCAGGATTTGGTTTTTGAGCGCCAGCTGCTGCTGTTGATCTCCTCGACTCACGTCCTCCTTGTTACGATGATAGGTCTCCACCAGCTCGTGAATCGCGTCGAGCGCCTGGACGCACTTGTTTATAGACTTGGCCAAGCCTTCGTGGATCGCGTTCAGCTGCTGCATTTCGTCTCGCTGGCGATTCCGCGTCTCCGTCAACTGGCGAATGTGGTCTTCCATGACCGTGCGCTTGGCGCGGAAGTCGAGTTCCTCGGGTGTAAGCACTTCTTCGATGACCAGTCTTGACTTTTTCTTCTTCTTCTTCGCCTCGCTCTCCGTGAACTCACGCACGAAGGTCGCCAAGTCCCGCTCTGCGCCTGTGAGGATCGCGTTCGCAGTGTCGAGCAACTGGCGTTGAGCGAAGAGCAGCAATGAGAAGTTGCGCTCCGAGAATCGCCCTCCACGCTCGTCATTGCCCAGTAGCAAGTGGAACTTCTTGCCCATGCGCACGATGGCCTCCCATTTCTCCTGCGCACAACAGGTCTTGAGCGCGTACGAGACAAAGCTGACGATCCAGGTCACATCAGCGCTCATGGCGTTCATCGCAGAGGAGACGACGACGGTGGACGCCAGCGAGGTTTGCATGAGCGAGCGGTTGAGTGCCAACAGAGTCTGCGATTCAGAAGCACCATCGGTCACCACCGAAGCCCCGAGCGCCTTCTGCTCTTTCACAGCCAAGACAACAGCTTCGACCATGTCAAGCAACGCACCGACACAGAGCGAGAGGCGATCGAGTTGAGAAGACGACGATGAAGAAGCACCACCAAGGCGATCGGGAGCGATCCATGCGACCCACACGGCGTTCCAAACGTACTGGCAGGACGCCTGGAGCGCCTGCCACGCCTTACCGCAGCGGAAGAGCTCACAGGCGGCCGACATTTTTTCGAGAAACTGAGTGAAGACGTCCATGATCTCGTCACCGATACCGTCGTCGCTCGTGCCAGTGACGCTGGGATCCGAAAGGATTTGCTCTTGATCTATGGGATTAGCAACAGCGAGTGCTTTTGACTCTGGAGTCTGAACTCGTTGGCCGCCAAAGTGGAGCATTTCAAACGTCGAATCAAAGCTTGGCCCCCTCTTCGCATCCACAGGAGTCTGTCGCGTCGCTCGCAAGTGCACGAGCTTCCGGGACTGCAGGTTTCCATTACACACGCACGCGAGGCAAGGAACGCGTTAGTGAGCGACACGACCAAAGCCAAGCGACGACAAATGTCAAGAGCCAACGTACCAGCAGCAGAGCCTGAAGGAAGAACACTTCGCCGCCCCACAGGTACAAGAAATCGTCGTCGCCCCCAACAGCAGCAGCAGCACCTGCACCAGCGTCTTCGTGACTCATAGAAGCCCGAGGTGATGAGGGCGTGTCGATGACCAGCTGCCCCACAGTACCAGCACCCGATGATGCAGCAGGTTCGTCTTTTGCTCCTTTCTGTCGTGGGCTTTTCACGGACCGTGCTGTCGTTGGTGGCGAACTCATAGGTGGTGACGATGGCTCTGATGAAGAGGAGGATGCTGCTAGGTGGTCCCCTCCAGGTGGATACTCTGGAAGGAGGTGGCCACCACCGACAGCTGTCATCACCTCTCGGAAGTGCTCGCTCATGTTGCCCTTGAGCTTGAGGGACGCCAAACAGGTCTCAGCGATGGAGTCGTCTCCTCTCTGAAGCGCTATGGTGGCGATCTTGCAGACGTACTCGGTGTACTGAACGTCAGAGCTCGCGACTGCAGCTTGGGTCTCCAGGACTTTCAATGCATCCGCCAAGTTGGAGTTCGCCTGCTGGAGAATGTCTGTGAGTGGTGGCAGCTTCGGTTCAGCAGCCTCAAGACCGCCAGCACTAGACTGTCGCGGTGTGGATTGCGGAGTACTGACGTTAATAGGAGCAGTACTACCAGCAGTAGCCTTTGTCGACGGAGCGGACGGGTGCTTTGCGGTCGCACTAGCAGCGACTGGTGCGACTGGCGCTGAAGCTGAGTCAGTGCTCGTATTCAGCACTTCCTGGATCGCCATCGCTTCACAGAGATACCGGTACTCGTTGCCATCCTTTTCACAGTTGTTGGTATTGTTGTGTTGCTCAGGTTCGTGATGCTGAAGCTGCAACAATGTCTCGCTCACTAGCGACGGGTACACCACAGGACTGAAGCACTTGGATGCCTGCGCAACGCGGAAGAGTTCAAAGGAGACACGCGCAAAGATGCTCTTCGTGTCGACGTCCCAGTGCGCGCGAGGGATCGTGAGCAGCGCCTGGTAGATCGTCATGAGCGGCGCAAACGTGAGTCCGTTGCACTGGTCCAGGTGCAACAACGGGAGCAGCACTCGATAGCCCTTGAAGGCGAGCACACGGATCGCCTCGCTGTTGGCCGCCGCCGAGGCTAACTCGACGCCAATTGCGACTTTCTTGGACGCCTCAATCACTTCGACCTGTCGCGAGAGCAGCGACCGATGATCGGGATCAAAGAGCATTCCATCGCGCTCGGAATCCCCACTCTCATCGTGCGTGAGGATCAGAATCGCCTGCACGACCAGATTCAGGATCGGGACCGGCAGCTTCGCGATGACCTCGCGCTTCAAAGCGTGGCGATGGAACGGACTCGCTTTCCAGAGCGCTCGTGATGACGCGTCTCGAGACACAACGCTGTTGTACAGCGCCGCCGCGGCTTTGACAGCACTAGGGCGGATTAACCCAAGCTCGTAGCACGCCTGAGCGAGGTATCCGTAGCACAATGCTACTGGGAGCGGGTGCAGCGCCACCACGGGCTCCGAAGTGAGGCCGATGCCCTGGATCACGTCGTCATTGTGGTCGAACGCAGCGACGGCGAACACGTAGCTCTCGTTTGGGAGCAGACCGCTGATAGTGACTTGCATTTGAGGTGGGTGCATAGGCTCGGACGTCCCGGGCAGTTTGTTGTTGCTGAGGGAGACCGCGGTACCGGCGCCCGAGGGCTTGGCGAAGACCATGTAGTACGCGACCTTGCGCTTGCGTAGGCTTGGCTGTGAAGGAACGAACGGGAGGATGCGCACGGTCATTGCTGAACTCGAGCGTGCGACTACGACAGGCGCTAGCGGTACGTTGCTGTCGTAAGAGTGGAGGTGGTGCTGAGAAGACTCAGTCTGGACCATGAGCGCCTGTTTGAGCCGAGTTTGAAGCTCGCGTTCCTGGCTCTCGATGCGTTCCAGCGTCTTCATGGCTTGCTCAGCGATCGCCACGTTTTCTGTGACGCTGTCAGTATTGCTGCTATCATGGAGACGGTGGTGCCGCATGCGCTGGATGGCCAGCAGCACCTTGTAGTAGCCGTTCTTTCGGCACTCGAGCGCCAGCTTCTCCTCGACGGACTTGATGAGCGACAGCAGTTCGAATGGAGAAGAAGCAACGTGGTTTCCTGTAGAGCTGCTGGTCGATGACAACGCGTCGACGGCGCTCGCCTCCTCGAGCTCCACCTGGTGCAGCAGCAGCAGCAGGTCGACCTGGAGGCAGCAGAGATCCTGGTGCGAGCTGCCAAACTGCGATCCCGTTCCGTCGACACCGACATTGTCGCGCGCATTGGCATTGCCACTAATCGCGTTGATCTCAGCTGTTTGTGAGCTCTTCGAGGCCGCGTCTGAGCGTGAGAACGGGTGGTCAGGAGCGCACGAGATCGTTGAGCTGGAGAGTGCGACTGAATTCTCAGCTGAGGCGACCGTGGCGTTGAAATGCGACTGCGAGAGCGCGAGCTCGTCTCGCTTGCGATTGACGCGCTCGAGGATCGCACGCAGCACTTGGGTCGCGAGTCTTCGCTTGTTCTGCAGCTGCAGCAAGGACGCCAAGCGGATACCCACAAGGCCGTGCAGCAAGAGGTCGTCCAGGTCGCCGAACGTGAACGTCAAGTGCGTGGCAAGCAGGAGCTCACTGGCGACTCTGATGAGCTGCTTGGGCAGGTTTGCAGGGTCCGTCGCGTCCAGTTCGTCGAGCATGGGCAGCGCAAATTGTCGCCAGAGCAGCAGTGCGACGGCGAGCAGCAGGTCACGATTGGTTTGGCTCATCTCGCCTGAGCCCTGGAAGAGACAGCAGGTGAGAGCCTTAGCGAGCCTGAGCAGGGCTTTTGCTGGTGGCAAAGTGGTCTCAGCCTTGACCAGCTGTAGTGGACGCTGCTTCCCAACAGCAGCATCAACTGGGGTTTCGTCTGAGGTTGTGGGAGCGATCTTGACCCTGGCGAGCGCCTTGAGAAGCTCGAGCTCCTGAGTACACTTGTCTCGATCCGATTCACTCAGCAGCTCGTGTGAGCTGCTTGACAATAGTACGAGTCGCGCCTTTGCAGCCTTCACGAACACAAGGAGCTCATCCGTCTTCCCAACGCGATACAAGTGGCGCAGTAGCATCATGTGGAGCGTCATGGGGAACACACTGGCTAGCTGATCTTCTGCTGGCTGTACCCGAGATCCTTCAGCGTCTGGTGAAGAAGCCACTGGCAACAGAGGCGTGACCATCTCCAGCACAAAGTCCAGGAGCTCACTGAGCTGCTGGGTGAGCTGTGATGTCGGTGGCGCTGCCAGAACTCCAACAATGTTCTTCCTGTCCGATCGTGCGAGGCTCTCAACAGTGTCAACTGCGACTCGAACGCGTTCTCCAAGGCTCGCAGAGGCAAACAGCGTCTCAATCTGACGCTTTAACAGAGCTTCGTGGCTCGCAGCGACCTTTGCGCGCGCCACCAGCATGCTCGCGGTCATCTGCGCCTGAGTCAAGGTGGCGATGACGTCCTTGGGCAGCGGGAGGTCGAGCTCCTCCTCCTTCTTCAGGCGCAGCACGGCCTTCTGTGCGTACTCGGCGCAATTGAGCGCCGCCTTGAGGTACTGGGCTTCCAGGCTCGTGGCTGCTGATCCTGGTGGTGCTGATGCGCTGTGCGCCATGGCCTCGTAGCACTCGCACGTGAGCGCGAAGAGCTGCAGGCGCCAGAGGATGTACTTGGTCGTGCTCAGCGCCACGAGCGACTCGAGCGCCAGGATTGCGAACTTCACGAACGCCACGACCTCTCTGGGAAACCCGAGCGTTGTCAGCGGCCTCGCAATTGTGAACACGAGCAGTGAGCCGTTGAGCACGAGCCACGCGCTCCTGTGGCTCGCGGCGACCTGCATGCCTCTCTGCAGTAACCCTAGAGCCTCAGCCATCTTCTCGAGGGTCCCAGGGTGTCGAACGACTGAGTCACGAAGCCTGTGCTCCTGGAACAGGCACATGGCCTGACCATAGAGCGCGCGGACGTACGCTTCGGTCTCTTGAAGCCTGGGCTTGCTACCCTGAGCCAAATCGCCTTGTTCTTGAACTTCGAACGCGTTGACGACCTTGGCGTAGAACGAGCGCGAGGCGGCGCGGAACTCTCTCTGCGCATAGAACCTGTCGCCAAAGTCGAGCAGCAGCGACTGCTTCTTGTGCGGAGCGAGCTGCTCGTCACTGAAGCGCAGCAGTCTGTTGACGAGCAACAGGAGCTTGCGTGCCAGTGAGCCGTAGTACGCCACCTCGTCTCCATGCTCCTGTGCTTTCTCAGACGACGGTGGTGACGCATCTTTGACCGTAGGCGGTGGCGAAGGTAACGGCTGAAGCTGCTTGGCGTCACCGACTTGGCGCAGGATGAGTTTCAAGTCGCGCGTGAACTGCTGCACAAGCACGTCATCCGCGTCGTCTGAGGAGGTCGAAGCAGCGACGGCGGTGCTGGCGATCTTCTTAGCCTCCTTCCTCGCCATGGCGGCCTTGTCAGGCAGCTTCGAAGGGAGAGTGAGGCGCCAAAAGAGAGCGCGGCGCTTCGACAGGTGGTCAGGATCGTGAAACTTTGCTGAAAGGTCGTTCTCAATGACTCCATCACTCACCCATTCACTCACTCACTGCCCACTGTTCGCAGTCACACACGTCACAGAACACCTGACCACGAGATGGAGCCATTGAAGTCACTGCAGTCGTCCCAGACGACAGCAAATGGGAGGAAAGAGTCAGCTGGGGCTGCTGCGGCCTCCTCGACATTGTCGCCGTTGGCGTCGTTCGCCAAGCAGAAAGAGGTCGTGCTCGGTTCCCCAGTCGCAAGGAAACCTGCTCCTCCTCTAACTCCTGGTGCCAGCGGCAAACCGCTGTCTGGACTTGCGTCGTTCGCCAAATCCCAGCAGCTTCAACAGCAGCCATCAGAACCACTCAAGCTAGCTCAAACGAGTGGCCCTCTGGGTGTAAATCTCTCGAAAGAGTCGCCATTGGCCGCGTTTGCGAAGTCGATCGTGCCATCTGCGAGTGGGAAAGAGGAGAATGTCGTCGGCGCTTTACATGTCGGAGCTGCTGCTGCTCGACCAGGGCTCACACGACTGAACTCGACGTCAAAGCCCGCAGCAGTTGTGAAAAGTCTTGAGCCGCTGCTACTTCTAGAATCCCCAGCACCCATAGTGGAAGAAGACGCCACTCCCACGGAGACCACAGAGAGCCAAGCAAAGGAATCGGTCTATCACGACTCTGACAGCAGCAGAGTGAAACAGACCGGCGAGAGCGAAGCGAAAGAGAGCGGTGCAGCTGAGAGCTCGGACGGCTTCAGCGACATGGACGAAGCCAACATCCTCCACTCCGACGAAGAAGACGACGACGATGCAGACAGCGACTGCTGCGACGCCAAAGAGGCGAGCAGTCGGGAAGCAAAGAGTCAACTCGATGCTCGAGAAGCAGAGGCGGAGCTGTACGCCTCCAGAGATCGCGGTGTCCAGCCAAAGTACGTGGCACATTCTTCACTATCAAAAGCCAGGTCTCCTGTGCTAACGCTCCTAACATGCACTATTCACGCCTCATGATCATCAGATTGCAGCCGAGGATCTTTGTACCGAGGGCGTCCGAGATCCCGCTCTTCCACGCCGTCGTGACAGCCGACGCCTCTCTTCTCGACGAGCTCCTAGAACAACTGACGCCCGAGGATGTGCTGAGCATTCGCGACAGCGAAGAGCGTTCCCTCTATCACTACGCAGCGCTGAGCTCCAGCAAAAACATCCGAGCTCGCGTGTTTGGCTTTGTGAGTCGCTTCTTTGAACAGTGTCTCGACCAGGAGATCAGCCACGTGATGGCCAAGACCCAGCACATGCACGCGTACGTGGTTGATCCTCGTACTGCACGGGACTTTATGACGTTGAAGACTCACTGCTTGAGCTTTGCTTTGCCTTGGCTTCTCTGCAGGTGGTTGGAGAAATCGCAGGCGACCAAGAGCACGTGGATCCCGCCGCGCGTGACGGAGCTGCAGTGGCAGGTGATAGCGGCGAAGAACACTGCGCTGCTGCAAATGTGCGAGTGCGTGGACCGGAATGAAAGATCCCTGTTCCACTACGTGAGTTTGGTTTATTGCCTTGTGGTGGTGATGCCTTCAAGGTTGTCGTTCTTCGGCTAAGCTTCGCTGTGTTGGTGAATCTAGCTGGCGACATCCAAGGCGGGTCTGCCCATTGAAGTTGAAAGTGATGCGCACTTGCGTCGACTTCTTGAGAGCAACCTGAAGCTCTTCTCACGGAAAGGTGAGCTTAGCCGACTCGATCAATGCAGTTCTAGGCACTGGCACGCTCACAGCTTGTATAACG
>JAASFQ010000919.1:0-12228 GCA_023333845.1 Globisporangium polare | reverse complement strand
GTGACACTGACCCAGCTCGCGGGCCAGCTCCCCAGATCCGCCCTCGCCCTTGGCTCTCCCAACAGTTCGCTGAGTTCGCCGAGCCACCGCACTCTGCCAGCAGCGCAGCGATCACATCATGCGTCGTGGGGAGGTGGACGATGAGTTCTACATGATCAGCCGCGGCAGTGTGGAGCTATCCACTGGTCCAGACAGCTTTGAGCGTCCGGTTGGCGGTAACCTCGAACCGCCCGACTTCAGCGGTGGCGTCAGTGATAGATCCCTGTCAGCCAATTCGACACTGCGAGGCGTGCCCAAAGTTGCTGGCAGTGGATACGATCAGCCTCGGCCAAAGCGTGGTTCAAATCCACCCACCCACCGCGTAGCCAGCATAATTGACGACGACGACGGCAGCGGCGACGACAGCTTTCTGAAGATCCTCTCCAAGGGACAGGCGTTCGGCGAGATGGCACTGCTGGTGAACTGCCAGCGCACAGCAGACGTGCGCGTGATCACGTACGTGGAGATGTGCGTCCTCAACCGCAGCGATTTCCAGCGAATCCTCACGACCCATCCCGAAGATCGGAAGAAGGTCTTGTTCGCGATGCTGAGCACCTGCATGGTGGCCAACGAAGCCAAGGGTGTCAACTGTCCACTGATAGGGATGGTTCGATCCGTGTACAGCGGCGATGGCACTGGCGATGGCGGGATGCGGATCGGAGCTGAGGAGGCCGCAGCCTTGATCTTGGACGTGATCAACTCCGACGTTGAAGACACCTCGATCCGGTATGGCGTAAACGCGAGACTACGGCGACAGCTGATTCGAAAGCGGGATGCAAACAGCAACATCACCCGTACCGGAACCGTTTCCGCTGACTCGCCTGCAGCAAATAGCTCCGCGAATTCGAGCACCCCCACATTCGGGCTCACTGCTTCTCAGCGACAGCAGCCCGCAACAGCTCGAGTGTCCAACAATCCGGGAGCGCCTGCTTGCTTGGAGATTCGCATCCAGCGCATTGAGGACTCACTAGAGACTCTCATGGCGAGGATGGGTGAGATGCGATCGGCCATCGATAGAGTTGCTCCACCCACAAACGTTGCACAGCACACAGACGCCACGCGCTCCTCAACCGAGGATCCTCATCATCATCGACGCTTGTCGAGATCAGCTTCGAGCATTGCTGTGGCAGATGGCATCGACGCAAGCAAGCTCCAGCAGCAGAGTCGCCAATCAGAGAGCCATGATGACGCGGCGCAGACAACGAACCCCCAGCGCAGCTTCCGCAAGCTCTGGGTCACCGACCGCGCTGTGAACGACTCCACTTCTGCAAACTCGCCAGGCCAGCTGTCCACAGGGGACGTGTCGCCCACTTCTGCTCAGCGTCACCCACCGCTCAAGTCGCGCCTGAGCGCAGTTTCCAGCAGTACACAGGCAGCTCGCAAACGCTCTGTCGCGTCTCCGACTCAGTTCGCAGACCAACTCTTCCAAACTCGACCTCGCCCGCTACTCGCCAGGCATTCAGCAGAATCCGTGGAGTCGCCGTATTCACTGAACGGCTCGGCACCCGCCAACTAGCAGTGCGTCCGTCTGTTCCAGACGAGATTTCGGTGGTGAGATCAAGTGTAAACAAGATCAGGCTGATCAACTGCAATTGGTGCAATCCAATCCCTCACCTTCGTATTGCAACACCTACAACCTTCTTCCTAGTCACCGCACACATGATTGAAAAGGACGTGTTAGTCCAATATCACTGGAAGTACCAAATCTCCCACAGGCTTACCTGTTTGCTTCCAATATATAGGCTGGCTCATCACAACAAGGCGTTGGACACTAGACACGCAAGTGCTGGAGCGTTGTCGTCAAGTTTTCTTCATCTGGTTCCGGATCTGCGTTGAGGACAAGTCGCTTCGAAACGCAGACTCGTCGAGCGGGATGAACAGGTCCTGGAAGACTGCCGGGATGCAGCTTCCCAGTACCTCCTCGGCGCTGATGTACCGATTCTCAACTTTGTCGTCGAAGCGCCCAGCCACGACGAAGAAGCAGCCGTTGCGCGCAATCTGCTGCAGTGTCAGCACCATCTTGTGCTCGTCGTTGCCGTAGTATTTCTTGTCGACGATTCGCACGGCTGTGTCAGCTCCGATCACAAACGCGCAGCCCTTCAACAGGGACGCTTTCTGACTGAACAAGGTGGCATTCGTCACGAGCACAGGCCACAGTCCAAGGTTACTTCCCGTCGGTGGGCCACTCGCTCCTGTAAACTGCCCCACTCGTTGCATCACGGTCGACGACGCGATCACACCTTTATCCGCGTTCGACACAGCAATCTCAAACGCGATCGGAGTCTTTATGCCACCGGAGCGCTCTTGGGCGAGCTGTTGTGCGGCACGAGCCAGGTCCACGTGGCCTTGATGGAGCGGGTTGAACGAGCCTGAGAGGACGACGCCGCGAAAGTCGAGGTTCTTGACTGCGACAGCCGGGTGGTCTTTCTCAGCAAGATAGGTCGCTGGGAGGAATGCGACGCTGGTCAGCTGGTCGCAAGAGCCCGCACAGATATCCTGCAGTGGATCGGACGATGACGCGCTTGCGCCATCCGCAGCCTCAGCCTGAGTCAACTCCGTGAGCTTGTCGTCAGCGTGCTGCTCCGAGAGCAACGCTTCGTGCAGCGCTTGAGCTGCAGCTGGGTCGGTGTCCGTCGCCTTAGCGAGCAGATACACGAGCCAGTGACTCACAATGTGGTCTTCCTCTGACCATAAAACACGTTAGCAATGTCGCCTAGTAGATATCACAAACCGCTCCTGCAGCAAGTAGGGTGGCAGTGCTGTACTCACCACTGCGGGTGCGCTTCAGCGTCTTGCTCAGGTTCAAGTGGTACGTCTCGCACTGCTGGCGCAGGAATGGTGCGTTTCCTTCACTGCGGTCCGCAGCAGCAGCAAGGTCAGCTTTACAGATCGACAGGAAGCACTGATGCGGTCCTCTCTTCTCGTAGTTGGTCGCAAGCGCAGCAGTGCACGCCACACCCACGCTCGCACGGAATCGCTCGAGCGTTGCTGGTATCGCGTGCGCATGCTGCGTGTCGTCTTCCTCGCTCTCGTGGCGCAGAATGTCCTGCGCCTGCTTCCACGCTGCGACCGCCATGTGCTCCGACGTCGCCTGCGAGCAGAACTGCGCCAGCTTGGCGCGAGGCACGTGGTCTACACGAGCACCAACCATGCCATTGTGCAGGAGAGTGCCGTTAGTACAGAGATATGCTATCTTATACTGCTGCAATGGCACACGATCAGACACGCACGAGCGCACCTGCTGCGGGATCGCGGGGCTCCTGCAGAAAGTTTTGCAGGCTTCCGCGCGCGTACGGGACCGAAAACTGGAGCATCGTGGACGAGCTGCCCGCGCGGAAGAGCAGCTCGGCCGCAGAGGATCCGCCGCCGGTCGCGCCCACGACCACCTTCGCGTGCGGCTCGCGCGCGTAGAGCGCCGTCAGCACGCGCTCGGCGAGCGCTCTCGTCGTCGTCGTCGCCATCGCTCGCTGCTCTTGAGAAACGAGTCGAAAAAGAATATTGGCTCGGGTGTTCCTGTTTGAAGGCTTTTCGCAATCTTTGGCCAGAAACCCTATTTGAAAAGCCACAAGTGACGCAAAGGAACAAAGGAGCATTGGAATGTGCTTCCGCGCCTCTGACTTGACGTTTGTGTGGAACTTGACGTTTGAACGTGATGCGCTCAGTTGAAGTCTACCGGTATCAATACCAGTTCAAGTAGGTTCTGAAGTAACCCTTGTGGAAGCGTCGCCCGAGTTACTTCTCGTCGCTAGAAAAGTAACGCGCGCTTCAAGGGCGGGGTTGCCTTTTCGGCACAAAGCTTTGGCTGCGGGGGGACGCGACATCTCCATTTGCGCAGCAAGCAGAGCAGCAGCCACCAGCAGCGAGCGACTCCCCACGACCGAGACGCACACGCACAAAGAGCGACACTTGCACCATGGCGCAGTACGGCAAGGCGAGCTACTGGGACGAGCGCTACACCAAGTACGCTGCGTGCGCGCATTGCTTTGGAATGGGCAGTGGACTGTGATGGTCGACGCCCGCCCGCCCGCACTCGTTGCGTGACGCTAGTGTGTGCGCTTTCTTGCTTATTCCTGTATCTTGTGCTGTCTGCAGAGACTCGGAGCAGTTTGACTGGTACCAGCGCTATGGCGGGCTCAAGGAGCTCTTGAACCAGTACGTGAAGAAGACGGACCAGGTGCTGATGGTCGGCGCGGGCAACTCGCGCCTGTCGGAGGAAATGGTGAACGACGGGTACCAGAAGATCATGAACATCGACGTGTCGGAGATTGTGGTCACGCAGATGAAGACCAAGTACGAGGACCGCATCGAGTCGCTCCAGTGGCAGAAGATGAACGCGTGCTCGCTGGAGTTTGCCGACGAGTCCTACGACGCGGTGGTGGACAAGGGCACGATGGACTCGATCCTGTGTGGTGAAGGCTCGACGAACAACATCGCGAAGATGTGCCAGGAAGTGCACCGCGTGCTGAAGCCCAACGGTGTGTACTTCATCGTCTCGTACGGCGTTCCGGACAACCGATTGAGCTACCTGGAGACGAAGGAGCTGCAGTGGAAGGTGACAGTGCACACTGTGCCAAAGCCGACGGTGAGCGCCGTGCAGGTCTCGGAAGCAGACGCGAACGCCGTGCACTACCTCTACGTCTGCCAGAAGGGGTTCAAGACCGAATGAGCCAGCGAGCCGGTTGCTAGCATTGGAGCTTCAACGCGCTTCAGGCAGGCCCTAATATATCGTATCTTCATGCGCCTTCCGTTTGCGTTCCGTCACTCGCATGTGGAAACAAGCTGCCACCGCAACACGCATGCAGCCTTCAGAACGAATGCGGCTTCAAACACAGCCGCGACCGTTCCCAGTGAGCAAAATGGGGGGAGTTTGTGAAAAATGTGAAATCGAAAGCAGAAGCTCGCAAGCCATGAAAAGTTCTTGTTGACCAAAGCTCAAGAATGTGAGGGCCTTTGACGGTTTTGGAGTAATATTTCTGAATGTATACATATTCACGTGCAAGGTCTTCTGCATGTCAGAAGTGCTGATTTAGGATATGCGCTGTCCCGTTTCGAAGCAATTCCGACGAATCGGCGTGAATTGACATTTCATGGCATTATCCTTATTTATCAGATTGTGTCACTCGCTGAGCAGAACTTATTGACACATCCTGACGCAATAATGGACAATCCCGTTACCGACGCGTCCATTTTTGAGAGACTTGCGCGGACAGGGGGGGCGATGCAAGCAAACCAGAGCACGGGCTCGCTGCTCGCTCTCGCTTGTGCTCTCGCTTCTCAGCGGAAATTGATGCGTTGGCTGCTAGTTTGGGCTGCTCTGCCCGGACGGCAGCCCTGCGGTTCTGTTGGCTGAGCCGAACCGATGAGGCTTCAATGCAGCACAGAGCAAAGAAGAGCCAGCGCCAAACCATCCTTCCTCCTCCACGCTTTGGACCTGATTTTTGTTTCCATGGTTTCGCTATTTACGTTTTGTAGTGTGGCAGAATCGATCGTTTCCGCTCCTTTCACCCAGAAACCCTCCCGAGGTTAGTGTGGCGCGTCCTAATCCAAACCGATCCGTCCTGATTTCGTACCCACCGGCGAGCTCGTTTGTCCGGACAAAAATGCACCCACGATCCACAACACCTCACAGTCTCACTCCACCGCTTTCCGGTCGCCATTTCCACATTTTCGCCGTCTCGAAGCGGGCAGGAAGGGGCACGTGTGCAAGCGAAGCGAAGCGTCGGCTCTGAAACGACAGAGCACTCGCACCAGTCAGCCAGCCAGCGTCGGTCTCTTTTGCGCGACGTCGTCTCGGGAAGAAGACAAGCCTTTTGGAAGAACGGGCGAGCGAGCGACTTCAACTCACGCACAGGCGAGTGAGTGGGTTTGTGGCAACTGTGTGAGCGTGACGTAGCGAGAGAAGAGCAAGATGGCGGCCATGGGCGTGTCCGTGACGATCGTCGAGGCGCGCGGCATCCTCGCGGCCGACAGCAACGGCTTCAGCGACCCGTACGTGACGATGACGCTGCTCGACTCCAAGGGCGTGGCGATCGTGGCCGGCGGCTCGTTCAAGACCAAGGTGGTGAAGAAGACGCTCACGCCGCAGTGGAACGAGGAGTTCACCGTCGGCGACAGGTACGACCTGCGGCTCGCGACGACGCTGCGGCTGATGCTCTCCGACTCGGACGGCATATTTGCGAGCGACGACGCGCTCGGAGTCGTGGACATCCCGGTCTCGCTCTTCCAGGGCGCGACCCAAACGGTCCGTTCTCAACACGATATTTTCTTTTACTGGTAACTTGGTACGAGGGAGGAAACAATCGCCTAACGATAGTATGGCTTGTGAATGGTTTTTGTAGCTTGACAACTGGTACCAGCTGACGAGAATGGACAAGATGAAGAAAGACGCCACGGGCGAGCTGCACGTCGTGATTCGCCCACTTGGCGGTGCCGCGGCCAGTGCCGCTGGCGCGACATCGTTTGCTGCGGGTCTGGGGACGTCTGTGAAAGGTGCCATGAGTGCTGTAGTCGGCGGAGGCAACGAGCCCCCGAACTTGCTGTTTGTGACGCTCAAGTCTGGTAAAGATCTGCTCGGCATGGACAACAATGGCACGACGAGCGACCCGCTGGTGAAATTCTCCATCGCGGGCCAGAAGCACGAATCGAGTAAGAAGGAGAAGACGCTGCGCCCTCAGTGGAACGAAAAGGTGCATGCGAAATTGCTTCTGCAGTAGTGTCCATGTGTGCGGTTTACTGATCTGACGTTGTGGTTGTTGGTCTGTTGTGTTACAGTTTGGCTTTTTCATGCCCGACCTGAACAACACGCTCTCCATCATCGTGGAAGACTTTGACGTGACGATCAACGATTTCATGGGCCGCGCGGACGTATCGGTGAAGGATCTGCAGCCAAACATCGAGAAGCAGCTGACTGTGGAGCTGGGTGACAAGCGCGGCAAGAAGGACAAGAAAGAGCGCGGCACTCTCCAGCTCTCGCTGCTGTGGACGTACCGGTCTGACGCTCGTGACATCGCGTCGAAGAAGAAGGATCGATCCGTGCTTGGAGCGATCAAGGGCGTGTTGAACGTGGGCAACCCAGACGCAGACTACGACTCGAATGATGAAGACGGTGTTGAAATCGACGACAGCATGACGAAGAAGAAGACCGACGACGAATTGAAGAAGGAAGAAGAGGAGCGAGAGAAGAAGCGTGATGAGATGCTGAAGGAACTGAGCAGTATCGAGATCAAGTCTGGCGACTATATGATTCAAGTTCACGTCATCGAAGCGCGCGACCTGGTGCCAAAGGACTCGACTGGAACGTCTGATCCGGTCGTGTATGTCGAAGTTCTGGGCGAGAAGCAGCAGACAGCCACGAAGAAGCAGGTGCTGAACTGTGTCTGGGACGACCTGCTGATCTTCCCGCTTCGCAATTTGGACAAGTCCGAAGTCGAGATGGGATACATCAAGCTCAACGTCATGGACGCGAACACTCTGCAGCGTGCAGAGCTGATCGGTGGCGCGCAGTTCGACTTGTCGTACATCTACTCGCAGCAGAACCACCAGCTCGCGAACGTGTGGCTTGGTCTAACGGACAACTCAAGCACCCTGAACCAAGGCATTCAAGGCTACCTTCGCGCTTCGATCACTGTGGTCGGACCAGGCGATAAGCTGATTCCACCTCCATCGCCGTTTGGGGCGGGCAACACCGACATGGATGGCAACATCATCATGCCGTCCAGTGTTACGCAGAAGGTGACGTTCCTCGCTGCTACGCTTCACTGCGCTGAGGAGCTGCCACCGATGGATCTTACTCTGGTTGGTAAGGGCGGTCTGGATGCCTACATCAAGGTGTCGCTCGCTGGAGGCGATCCTGTTCGAACTCGTGTGCGCACCAAGAAGGGAAGACGTGACGAGCTGAACCCGAGCTTCAACGAAGAGTTGATGATGGTCGTTCGCGAACCGTCGATGGCGGACGCGATCAGCTTCGGCGTCTGGGATTGGGATCAAGTGGGCAAGGATGAAGTTGTCGGCCACGTGACGCAAAGCCTGAAGATGGTGAAGGCTCTGGGCGGAAAGATCCCGCCGTTCTGGGCCAACATCTACGGCGCTCCGCTGCGCCACAACAAGGTGGATCTTGGTGATTCCATGAAGAAGCAGATGAACTATTTTCCAGATATCGCGACTACGTACCGCGGACGTATCTTGATGAGCTTGCGCATTCTCGATAACGAGGGTAACGAGTTCGACGAAGTGAACCAGAAGCGAAACGTCAAGCGGATGCCTCCCGACCTGTACCCGAAGACGCGCCTTTACCGAATGCGTGCTCATTTCATTTGCGGAAGTGAGATCCCAACGTTCTTGAGCCCGAAGAACTTTGGTCAGAACTCGAAGATGCAGTTGGTGATGACTTGCGGGCTCAAAGAGCTCAAATCGTCGCGTGGCAAGAACTTGAAGGGTGTCGTCGAGTGGAACGACATGGACGAGAGCGACCGGATGCTTTTCCCCGAAGACCTCTCGCAAGTGCCGGACATTTTCCTGTACTTGTGCAAGGGAGAGGGTGACAACCGCAAGCCAGTCTGCTACCGTCGCTTCACTGCGAAGGAGCTCATTGGCGACCACGGCGGCTTCGGCAACGATGTCCAATGGGTTTCGATGAAAGAGGACTCCTCGATTGATGCGCTCGCTGACGACGAGTTCCCCGGAAACGTGCTGGTTCGCCTGGGTTTCGGAACGGAAGAAGACGCGATCGCTAACCCCTGGGACCCGTCGGACTTGGATGCTGTCAATAAGCGTGTGCCGTACCAGCTGCGCGTTCACGTTTACCAAGGTCGCAGACTTCCTCCAGCTGATTCGAATGGTCTCCTGGATCCGTACCTTGTCGTGCGGTGCTTGGGAGAGAAACCCAAGGAGACGTCGAAGAAGCGAAAGACGAGAGATCCGCTGTGGTACGAAACTCTGTACTACGACATCAACCTCCCCGATCTCAAGTACGCGCCTCAAGTCATGCTGCGCGTGATGGACTACGACGAGTTCGACTCGAACGACTTTGTCGGTCTGGTAGCCCTCAATCTCTCCGAGGCGCACATTCGAACCTCGGAGCAGCTTGCCAGCGGCAAATTGGCCACTCTTCCGGACCCGAAGTGGTACCCACTCATGTTCCAGGAGCCTGGTGACAGTGAAGGCGAGATCTTGGCGTCGCTGGAGCTCATCCGCAAGCAGTTCCCAGACGAGCGAGTGCCGCAGTCGGCATCGATCGTCCCGAAGACCCGCAAAGCATTCATCGAGATCACCGTGTTGGGACTGCGCAACATGGAGCCGTTCCAGTTCCTGCCCATCCAGTTGCCGTTCATCGAGTTTGTTCTCGGCGGCAAAGACCATGCGTCGCAAGAGATGATCACGGAGAAGTCCAAGAGACCATCGGGGAGCAACCCAAACTACTTGCAGCGCATCTTGAAGGAAGTCGAGCTGCCAGAGAACGCACATTTCGCCCCACGTTTGAACATCATCGTCAAGGATACGCGTCTTGGTGGCTTCCAGACGCCGATCGTCGCCTCGGCATCTGTCGAGATGAACTCCAAGATCCCGTGGTCGAAGCACTACCGTCCTCCTCAAAGCGACCAGTTTGCTGAGATTGAGGTGGAGACAGCGGACGAGTTTGACGAGGAGTCTCCTCTGCTCAAGGGTGAGCAGATTAATGATGCGGACTCGGTTGACAACGGCGCCGGTGTGTTCGGCGCGCTCAAGAGCATGGGTGTGGACTTTGACGCCGCGGGTAACTTTGACGACAGCTCATCCCGCCGCTCGAGCAACCAGGATGAAGACGACGAAGACAAGATGAAGAAGTACCTGAAGTACCGTCAGCTTCTCGACGGCGACTTGGAATCCGAGCTCAAGAGCACGCCGTTTGAGAAATACGCGCTGCACATCGGGCAGAAGCAGAAGAAGCAGTCGATGTTGTCTGGTCTGAACCCGTTTAAGAAGAAGAAGCCACCATCGATTGGCGGTGACGGCATGTACAAGATGGCAGGACAGTTCAAGGGTCTGATCCGCATCATCGAACGCGAAGACGAGAAGCCGCTCCTGGATTTCGAGACACTCCTCAAGCCTCTGCCATACGAGATTCGCGTGTACGTGCTGGACGGCGTGGGGTTTGCACCGATGGACCTGGGTCTGAACGGACGTCCTGGGAAATCCGACCCGTACTTGCGTATGAAGCTGGGCAAGCAGAAGGTGGATGACCGCAAGAACTACATCGACGACACGACCGATCCTGACTTCTACAAGATGTTCACGATCAGTGCGTCGTTGCCTGGCGCCAGCATCTTGACGATCGAAGCTATGGACCACGACTTCATCGGCGGTGACGATTTGATTGGAAGCACGACTATTGATCTGGAAGACCGCCTATTTGACCGGAGATGGCAGGATATGGGCAAGATGTACGAGACCTCCAGTCGCCTCCGCTTGAAGCCTCTTGAGACTCGCACGCTCAACATCCCTACTTCGAAGGCGCCGATGGGCACGATCAAGCTGTGGATCGACATTCTGACTCCGCAGCAGGCACACGAGTACGCTCCGATCGACATTTCGCTGCCACCTCCAGTGGACATGGAGCTTCGCGTTGTGATTTGGAAGGCGCGCAATGTGCCATCGTTCGATGAAGCCGAAGACATGAACGATCTCTTCTTCCGCTGCTGGATGGAGGGCTCGGACTACCAGGAGACGGACATCCACTGGCGCGCGAAGAAGGGGAAGGGATCGTTCAACTGGCGCATGAAGTTCCCAATCACCTTGGGCCACAAGCAGCCGAACACGAAGACGCCGTACTTCCACATCCAAGGCTGGGACAAGGACGTGTTCACTGCGAACGACGCGATCGGCGAGGCGATGCTGGATCTCGGATCGTTCTTCCAGAAGGGGTACAAGCAGAAGACGTCGGTGCAGTTCTTCGAGGACGACGAGGAGACGCGCAAGAAGAAGAAGAAGTCGACGTCGGACGACGACGCCGCGGTCAAGAAGATCAAGGAAGCCACGGGTCTCTGGGACGACGACGACCCGCCTGACGCCAAGTGGATCAAGATCGAGAGCCTCGACCACAAGACGAACACGCGCAACTACATGGGCGAGGTGTGCGTGTCGATGGAGCTCATTCCGGGGGAGAAGGCGAAGACGCAGCCGGTGGGCCAGGGCCGCTCGGCGCCCAACAACTCGCCGTACCTTCCGCCTCCAGCTGGCCGCCTGTCGTTCTCGCTGAACCCGTTCAAGGTCTTCAACGACCTGCTGGGCCCGTCGATCTGCAACCGCATCCTCTGCTGCCTCTGCTGCATCGGCTTCATGGTGATCATCTACTTCCTGGCGCCGTTCATCAACGTTGCGATCGTCACGCTCAAGTAACCGGACGATCGAAGGGGTGTGTGTGTGTGTTTGCCTGACTGCTGCCAGAGTATGACAGCCAGGCTTTGTATATTCGCCTCCAAAGCATGAGCGTCTCGGTTCGTGCAGTCAGTCGACAGTTGCAGCCAAGCCGCGAGTGGATGGACGTGTGCGCTCTTTGCTGCCTTGCATTTGTAATTTGTTGAAAGAAATCCTTGAAAACCAGCGACTTTCTTTTGGCACGCCCTCGGCACCTCAATCCAGGATGCACCAACTGATGACCTCCTTGAGTTTTTATGGCGATGCCCGGATGGACAAGGCTTTTTCCCAAGACCATTCTCAAATACACAAGTTCGAGCGCCAATGACGTTCTCCCTCACCTTCTCCAGCGCGTCAGGCGTCGCCAGTGGGCTTTTCGAGTTTGCCCATGGACGTGCTCACGACGAGTTCCTTGACACTCCCACACGCTCCGACACGCTGCTCTCGATGCTGTGGAAATACGTCAACAGAGCGTCGTAGACTTCCTTGACGCTCGTGACGTTGGTGAACTGGTAGATGTCGTATCGCGCACAGAAGAAGTCGCCGTTCGCTTCGGACACGTGGCGCTGAAGCGGATCTAGGAATCGGGAGCGCGCTTCGACATACTCACACGCGTGACGGACCGCTTGAGGTTTCATCTCTAGAAGCGTTCTGCGCCGTTCGTCCCAGTCCGTGCCGAGGCGGATGCGAGTTGTGCTCAGCGGGTTGGATTCCTTGCAGTTCTGTGGCAGCAGATCACATATGTGTGTGAGCACTTCCATACAACTAATGGATCCAATCCAAGACCAGATCAAGTAT
>JAASFQ010000918.1:0-12235 GCA_023333845.1 Globisporangium polare | reverse complement strand
GAGGCCAAGGGCAAGGAGTTCGACGTGGCGCACGACAAGGACCTCGAGGAGGCGGCGCACGTGAACGCGGCCGACCTCGACAAGATCCTGCACCGCGAGAACCGCAAGAGCGAGAACGAGAAGGCGGCCCTGCACTAGAGCTGTTGCGGCTTTAGGTACAGCAGGTCTCTCTCGCGTGCTGTACTTTGTCTTGTCTGTCTTCACTCCACTCAGTCGCTCAGTCATCCATCGCATCGCACTCCTTTGCATGTGAGCTCTTGAAGTGCTGTTGCATAATCTAAAAGCTTTCTCAAACAATCAAACTCAGTTTGTTTTACTACTTGCAGCTTGCTGGACTTTTTATTGGCTGCTTTGCTTCGATTGACAAGAGCTCGCAGTCTGCTCCAGTTTGATTCATTTTAGCGCGTTGTTCATCTGAAGATCTACGGCTAAGCTAAGGTGTTTAGAGCAACCAGCGAGCGCCTGCAGCCCGTGTGGAGTGCAAATGGAAGCTGGGAGCAGCCGAATCTACCTGATCAGTTAGTTGCGCAGTTACATTGGCGAGCAGTTCCCTTGGTGATGTGAGAATTCTGTATGCGGATGTCACGCTCCAGCGCTCCTCAGCCATTTGCTTTTGGCTGTCTGCAGGCACTCACTGCATCTCTCTCCGTGGCAAAAGGGCAAGAATTCCGAGATGCGTCGGGCTGCTCAAAAGAATGGCTTCTGGTTTTCACTTGACACGTGATTCCACCAGTCGCCCAGCTCGATGTTCGTCACTGGAGCCAGTAAAAACCACAAAGGAAACCATATGGCTGGAGTCTTTATTTACGGTGAGACAAGAGCTTATAATTACTTGCTTGTTATGCTCGCAACAGCTAGAAAGCGTTTTAATCGCTTTTGGTCGGGGATTGACATTTTTTGTTTTAGATGGAATGCTTTTTACAACACTCATTATCAACGGGGGAAATGCTTTTTCGAGTCGCGCTTCCAACGTGGCATTTTCAAGCTCCGAGATGAAGAAGCGACCCAGGACGAGCGCGAGTGCGAGTGCGGAGAGCGCCCGTGAGTGTTCGCAGCAGCGGCAGCAACCACTCCTCAGGGATGCGCTGACGGTGCTTCTCTGCAAGAGCGCGTGGCTGCGAGAGCGAGAGACGCTCCAGCGTCTGCTGCTGGTGTCCAGAGCCATTGGCGCGGTCGTGCTCCAGTGGCTGCACGAGACGTTCGCAGCCGACATCTCCATGGGCATCGAGCGGATTCCAGTGCCTGTGAGCGGTGCTGCTGCTGCTGATGACAGTGGTGATACCGTGAAGGTCAGCGCAATCAGCCACGACCCCCAGCACCAGAGCCGCTACAGTACTCAGGACTTACTGGAGCTCCTCGGCTTCACGTACGACGTGCAGTGCAAGTACCCGATTCCGAGTCATCAGCACGCGCTGTCACCGGAAGGCATCGCTGTAGCACAGCGCAGTGAGCTCGCTGAGAGTGTCCTGCGCGGTCGCAGTGTGCGCGTTACGGTGCAAAAGCACCGCAAGTCTGGGAAAGGCTGGGGCGTCTTAGCAGCAGAGGACATCCCGCGCGGCGCGTACATTGGAGAGTACACGGGCGACGTCATCTCAACACGCCAGATGCAGGCGCGATTCACCCAGAGAGAGTCCTCTGGTATTACGATGAACTACGTGCTGGTGCTGCGTGAGCTCGCGTCTCGCCCCAGTGATGAAGGTGCAACAGGAGCAGAAGAACAGATGAGTTTCAGTGCGCTGCGGACGATCGTGGACGCAACGGACCGCGGCTGCTTCACGCGCCTGATCAACCACAGCTGCGAGCCCAACCTGACGCTCACGGCCGTGCGCCTGCGCTCGCTCATCCCGCACCTCGTGCTCTTCGCCAAGCGCGACGTGCGCCAGGGTGAGGAGCTGAGCTTCAACTACGGGGGCGGTGGCTCAGCTGCTAATACTGCTGCTGCTGCTGGTCAGGATCCAGTGATAACCGAGGGCGACGAAGAGGGTAAAGGGAGGTGTCTGTGTGGAGCAGCAAGTTGTCGAGGGCTGCTGCCCAGCGACTCGTCCCTGTAGAAGGACTGCTGGTAGCGGTGCTTGAGTTCGGATCGAGACGTCGGTGCAAAACGAGAAACTGCGCGAAATGGTCAAAATAGAGGAGCATGAGATCCGCTTTGTGTACCTCTTTATGTGCTGTGTATGTTTCATTCATCTTTCTTTGTCTAAAGCCATGAGGTGTACTGTTTGTAAAGAGAAAGAAAAAGGGTTAGTGATCCTATGCTAGACCTACTCATTTTGCAGGGCGCATACATCTCTGATCTCAAAATCCAGGTTTTCACTATTGATTGGAGGCGGCTTGCTTCATCCATTCCCAAAAGCAAGCACCATTCGCTTCTGCATCGCGACACACGAGACAACAGTCGATAGACAGAGAGCCATGGACGCAGCAGGTCATCCAGCAGCAGAGCCCGTGAAGGTGGAGACTGAGGCGCCTGTGGACATGCAGGTGGACGCGCAGAGCAACTCTGCTACCGTAAATGCGGACGAGCCGCCGTCGAACGCGAGCGGCAGCAACGAGGACATCAAGGCCGTGCTCCTCAACTACGGCAAGTGGAAGGACGCCAAGAGCATGGAGGTCTTCCTGCGCGAGCACGGCGTGGAGTTCCAGAAGGTGCAGAAGTCGCGCCAGCTCACCTTCGGCTTCGTGCACTTCCGCACGCGCGAGGAGCGCGACACGGCGCTGCCCGTGCTGCAGTCGCTCACGTGGTGCGGCGAGCCGTTGGAGGCCAAGGACGCGCTCGTGAAGCGCAGCATGCAGCGCGACGACCGCGCGGCGCGCAGCAAGAAGCGCAAGCAGCACGAGCGCGAGAACAACGAGGGTGAGGCGGACGACAATGGCGGTGACAAGCCAGAGGCCAAGGCCGTTCCCACGTGCGCGAGCGACGTCGTCACACCCTGGGCCAATATCCCATACGAGGAGCAGCTGCAACGCAAGGAAGCCGAGATGAAGAAGGTTTTGGTCAAGATCGTGCGCAACACGCGCAAGGAGTACGGCAAGAAGGAGAAGCGCATCGGCGTGGACCAGCGCAACAACGCGCGCAAGAATGCTGCCAACGACAACGACAAGCCCGTGGCTGTGCGCGCGCCGCTCAACATCCCCACGTGGCTCACGAGCCATGGGTCCATGTACGTGCTGGCGGACGGTGCGCTGTACTCGCGCGCGCACGAGGCGGACGAGAGCACCGAGTGGACGCGGCAGGTGGCGGCGGACGGCGTGGTGGCGATCGTGTCGTTCGGCAGTGAGCTCGTGGCGGCCAAGGTGGACAATACGATCTGCGCGCTGACGAAGCGTGGCAAGGAGCGCGAGTGGGTGACGATCTGCCAGGGCCCCGGTGCGCCCATCACGTCCATGGCGTCGCTGCGCGGCACGCTGCTCTGCTGCACAGCGGACGGTCGCGTTCTCAAGCAGGAAGGCACGGGCCGCTTCGCCACGGGCGCCTGGACGCAGATCGGCGACGTGGACGGCGCCAAGCTCATCGGGTTGTACAACGGCCACCTTTACGCGTACTGCCCCGGCAATAACAGCTGCAAGTGGTGGCGCGCGCCGCTGACGTCCGACGCGCTAGACGTGCTCGTGTTCGAGGAGTGGGCCGTGGAGGTGGCGGAAGACGTGCTGGGCATGTCGTCGCACAACGCGCAGCTCATCCTGCTCACGAGCGAGCTGTTGTATGTCATGGGCGACGGCCAGGTGGTCAAGACGGCGCCGATCGTGCTGGGCGACAGGACCAGCAGTGAACCGCTCACGTTCACGGCGTTCGCGAGCCACAAGGGTCTGTGCTGCCCGACGGACTCGATCCACCCATCGCCCGTGACCGAGGGCTACCGCAACAAGTGCGAGTTCAGCATCGGCTTCGACTTAGAGGGCAAGCCGTGCGTGGGTTTCCGCCTCGGGCTCTTCCGCGACGGCCTCATCACCACGAGCAAGCCGGATGACTGCGTGAACGTGTCGCAGACCATGAAGCACGTGTGCGTGGCCGTGCAGAAGCTCATCGAAACGGCCGGGTACCCCGTGTACGACGTCAAGTCCCAGACGGGTGTGTGGCGCATGCTGACTGTGCGCGAGAGCGAGCGCACGCGGGACCTCATGGTCGTGGTGCAGGTCAAGCCGCCGCAGCTTTCGACTGAAGAGGGTGGCGAAGGTGGAGACGACAGTGAAGCCATGAACGACCTCAAACAGAAGATCATCGCAACGCTCACGGACGCGGCGCTGTCGGTCAAAGTCACGTCGATCTTTCTGCAGGAGTACGCGGGCGTGTCGGCCCCATCGGAGGACGACCCGGTCGTGCACATCTACGGCCAAACGACGATCGAGGAGCACCTGCTGGGCAAGCGCTTCTCCGTGTCGCCCGGCGCCTTCTTCCAGGTGAACACGCGCGGCGCCGAGACGCTCTACTCGCTCGTGAAGGACCAGGCGGACGCCGACGAGAACACGCTGCTCTACGACGTGTGCTGCGGCACGGGCACGATCGGCATCTGCGCGTCCGAGGGCGTAGGCAAAGTGGTGGGCATCGAGATCTGCAAGGCCGCCACGGATGACGCGGCCGTGAACGCCAAGCTCAACGGCGTTGAGAACGTGTCGTTCATCAACTCCAAGGCCGAGGACGTCATGAAGGACCTGCTCAAGGCCAAGCGCTCGGAGACCGAGCAGCAGATCAAGCGCGTCGTGGCGATCGTCGACCCGCCGCGCGCCGGACTGCACCACCAGGTACTGCGCGCTCTGCGCGGCTGCCCACCTGTGGAGCGCATCGTGTACGTGTCGTGCAATCCGACGGGCTCGCTCATCACAGACGCCATGACGCTCTGCGGGCCCAAGACCAAGGCGCTCGTGGGCGAGGCCTTCGAGCCCGTGCACGCGATCCCGGTCGACATGTTCCCGCACACGCCGCATTGCGAGATGGTCATCGTCTTTGAGCGCGTCAAGAAGAACAATTTGCTCACCGCCGCCAGCGAGAAGTGAGGAAATCGTCCGTCAACTGTGTGCTGCTAGCGTTAGCATCCACTCCTTCTATCCCCCCAACACTAGATTTCTATTTGACTCCTCGCTTCGCTTCTGTTTGTATGTGTACGATTGCTTGCTACTTACCTCACTGATTCACTCGATCTCTTCAAAGTCCTGATCGACGAAAACAGGCGCGTCGTCCATCATGCGCGACTTGAACGGCTTGATCCCCGAGCGCTTCACTGCTGTCGTCGGCGACGGGATCGGCGCGGCAGCAGCAGTGGCGGCAGCAGAAGGGGTCTTGCGCTTCGCTGCTGCGACAGGGATCGTCTTCGCTGAGGCTCCTCCTTTCGCCTGCGCCACGGGTTTCTTCGACGGTTTGGACTTGGCCGACTTGTTCATGCCTCGGAGCGATGGCAGATCCATCAGCCCCGCAGGAAACAGCGCGAGCACCTGGCAGGAAATACATCCGGGAAGAAGAGAGCAGAGTGAGACCTCCAAGAGACAGACAGAATATTCGTAAGAGCTCAGGCTTCTTCGTACCCGATTGAAGATGCGGTTTTTCTCCTGGCGAGAGTTGAGCGCCGCATAGTCCGCCTCTTTCAGGTTCTTCTTGTCCTCGGTCTTGAGCATTTGACTGTGCGGTAGGTACACAAGATACAGCAGACAGCTCGCGTGAGATTGCATGAGATGGAACATAATGAACAGAGCAAAGCTCGTCTCAGACGCACCGATAGTCGTTCTCCTTGTTGACCCAGTCGTCTTGGACTCCCAGCAAGTGATGAAGGTTCTCAGCAACGTCTCTGTCTTGGACAATGGCTGAGTGTACAGAACAACATAACATGAACATGTGAGGCTGGTGACCGCATAACGAAGCCATGAGATAAAACACAATTCAACAAACCTTCTTTGACCTGCTCGACTGGATCGGACTCGGCGCGCTTCACATACACAGCGATCTACATACAAGATGAAGCATGCAGCGTTAGTCATTTTAATGAAATGTACCAACGACAATCTAAACCCTTGAAGCAGATCACTCGGCTTGCCTGCTCGCTCAGTGCCTGAAAAACTCTCTCCATCTCGTCCTTCACGTTGCGCGCGTTATCTCTCGCTTCCAGTCGTAGCATGTTGGACTGTCGAAGCAACAATAAGGAGGTAAGCATATGGTATAGACTTATACGCAGAGCAAGCGCGGCCGCACCTTGAGATACTGCTTCGTGAACGGCAGGAACGTCATGAGCGTCGCGAAGTAGCCGTTCACGCGCCACTTGTTTGGATGCGCCTCCACCACGAGGATGTCGACGGCTCGCAGCGCGTCGTCCAGGATGCGCGGGAACACCTTGGTGATCGGCGCCGCCTGTTCGACTGCACACGACCGCACACGACCGCACACATAGTAAGTAATGAGACATTGTGGGCAGCTCTCAACACAGTTATGGGAACCACAGGATGAAACAAGAAAATGCACAATAGACACGTACGCTCTCGCACCGCGTTCCTCAGGATCTCGAGCTTCGTGATCACCTCTGGCTCGGGGCTCCAGTCGGTCGCCGCGTCCGACCACTCGTCCAGGAAGCCCTTGACCGACTTGGAGGACTCGGCGCCGCCCTTTTTGTTCTTCTTGCTGCTGCGCGCGTCCTCGATGTCGTCACTACACAACGACACCACGTGACTGTTAGAACACATCACAATGCAACAAAGCGCACAAGCTAGAGCATAGGCACTGCTACTAAACAAACAAACGTACGTCTCGTCGCGCTCGATCGTCTCGATCTCGTCCCCGGCGTTGACGAAGAAGCCCGCGTGCTTGGTCTTGACCTTGGCCTGGCCGTGGATGTCCTCGATGTTCTGCTGCAGTTCTTCATCGTCGATGAACGAGTCCTCCGAGTCGTAGTAGTCGTCCTCCTCACCGCGCTCAAAGCCACCACCACCACCACCGCCACCGCCGCCGCTCGCGCCACCGACGTCCAAAGCGCCGACGCTCTCGGAGCAGTCGACGATCGCGCCGCCGCCGTACCGCTTCTCCAGGCGCTCGATGATGTTGTAGCGCTGCGACCTCGGGCCGGTGGGCACGAGCGACAGGTCGCCCTCATCCCCAGGCGCGCTGCCGTTCAACGCTGCGTCTGTCGTCCCGTTGCTGGCGTTAGTGTCTTTGCTGCTGGTTGACGGTGGGGCGGCGTCCGCGAGGCTGCGCGCGAGCTCCTTGAAGTTGATCTCGGACGGGGCGCTGGGGTTGAGCACCACGCGGAAGACGACTCGGCGCTTCGGCGGGCGCACTGGCACTGCTGCTGCTGTCACGGGCGGCGCACTCGCGTCCACGGTCGACGCCATTCCGAGTTTCAATAATTGCAAATGTGCTGCCAGCAATCGGAAATTGTGCAGCTTGGCGGCTTGCTTTCTTATGGGAACGTCGAATGTGAGCAGTGAGGAGCGTCTCGTGAAATGTCCATGCCAAGGTTGCTCCGGAAAGTGTTGCTCTAGTGTCACAAGAAAGCGGGCTTGGGCGAGAAAAAGACACTCGACTTGGTTTCAGTATCTTGATGAAGGTCGAGGGCTTTGTGTGTGTGTGTATGTGTGTCAGTCATGAGCATAGTGAAGCCAAGTCGAGTGTGTCCTTGTACGTATACCCACAATACGTATTTCGTGAAATATAGATACCATAATTACACGCTCCGTGGATTGACGGAGCCTTTTACACAAGAAGAATCCAGGGCAACTCCATTGACGAGCCCTCCGCTACACGAGCGCCTCCCAAGGCCGCCACGTCTGCGTCCCGCATGTGCACTCCTGCAGTTTCTGGCGGCCCGCTTGGCCCAGTACCTCGACCGCATCAGACCTCATCTGGAGATGTTGATGCTGGACGACCTAAGGGATCCACTCAGTGAAGCTCCGATCCTCTCACTTTGCTTCGTCGGAATCTCTGCACCGTCTGTGGATCAGCTGTGAATCGCTGGCGAATGAACCGAATCGTCACGAATAGACTACTCGCTCACTCGCTTGCGTCGATGCAGTCGTCGTCGTCCTCTTCGTCATCGCCCATGTCGACGACTGCGTTGTAGCCTGCCATTGGAGTGACCCGAGAAGCGAGCGACGTCCAGCCGTGTGGGGCTGTTTGTCGCCCACCTTCGCTTGCGGCACGGACGGGGCGTCGTCGGTCGAGCCGGTTGCTGTCATCACGGTTCCGTCCGATCCGCTGGCGTGTTCTGATGGAGTTGGGTCCGTGGAATCCTGCTGCTCCGGAGGGTGAGTCACCGACGAGTGCTTTGGTTCCGCGCTCGTGGGGGTGGACCCCGTGTGGAGCAGTGCTGGTGCCGAGGTGTTCTTCTTCTGGCGCGTGGAAACCATTCGACCGACGTGCTCGCTCGCTCGCTCGCTCGAGGAATGAAGAGTGAAGACAAGCGTCCGTCAGATGTTTTCGTGCTCAACAGATCCAATTGATGAACAGAAGAATCAACGGATTCTTTCAATAGTTGCTCTAACGAGAGTCTAATTTGGCGCCAAATTGTGCCAATCAGCAATTTCGCTATGCGTCGTGGAGCTCCACGGCGTGCACGCGGCTCCTCGATGGGCTCGTGCTGCGTCGTGACGCCGACTTGGCTGTCAATGCTGACGTTGCTGCTCGTCGTGGCGGCCGAGCGAACTGGTCGGGAAAATGTAACGCGAGCCCTGCGCGCACGTTGAAGCGCGGACGCGAGAGCGAGAGCTGGCGATTGGAGAAGCGCGAGCCACAGACGCCCACGGCCACGCAGAGATAGCCGACCTCCAGCAGCAGCCACGGGTTCAAGAAGAGGCTGAAGAGGTCGCGGGTCTGCAACGCTTGTAGCGTCGCGGCGTCCGTGAACAAGTGGCCGCTGCTGCCACACTTGAGCCCCTGGGACGCGCTACAGTCGATCATCATGGCGACCTGCACCTCTGCGACCGTGTCGCACACGACCACGATGCAGAGCAGCAGTAGGAAGAGCACACGGAAGGCTCCGTGCGTGTTGGTCATAAAGCCCATGAAGTAGACGCAGACGTTCACGACAGGCCGCACGAGCGAGAAGAGGAACGGCGCGCGCTCCGAGGCAGAAGCAGAGTCCGAATCGCCGTTCAGCAACTTGACGAGCGCGAGCTGTAGTAGGATGCCCGCGAGCGAGAGCAGTCGTGTGGCGCGCGTGTGGCTTTTGACGAGCGTGAGCTCGAGCGAGTCGATAGATCCGCGCGTTGCGTCCGCCCGCGACGCCGCGAACTGCAGCCGCAGACACACGAGCAGCAACATTGCGAGCAGCAGGAAGGCCACGACGCTCGCCGCGAACACGATGAGCAGCGCCGTGAGGTTGGCGTCGTACCAGTCGCGCTTGCCGTCGTCCGTCGCCATTTGTTGTATCGACTGGTTGCCTCTGAAGGCAAGTTGAAGTGAAACTGGGGAGTCTGGCGGCTCGCGAACTGGTGCGTCGCGCCGTTTCACGAACGCGAAACGCTTTTCTTTGCTGCGTGGGACACTCAATGGCAAGCGACTGACTTGAAGGCCGGCCGTCTGTTGCGTTCCAGATAGATACACGCGCCAGACTCATAAACCCACACAAGAGCGTGATGGTGCGCCCGTCGCCGCGCGTGCCCGTGGCGCTGCCGAACTTCTCGTGCCAGACGACGTGCCTCAGCGCCTTCGTGCTGCTCTTCGAGATCGTGAGCACGCCCGTGTTCTTCGTGCTGGGGCACTTGACGGCCGTGCACAGCGCCATGTTTTACGTCAGTGGCGTGCTGAGTCTGCTGAGCATCTCGTGTGGTGTCCTTGTGAGTATTACCAAGTGCCAAGTTTGTTCGTGTGTGTATTGGAGAATGGTCTGCCTACTAAGTGGTCTCTCATTGTGCATCACTATCTATAGGGTATGATGCGCTCGACGCCAGCGCTCGTCGCGAGCCTCATGGTCTCCATCTCCACGTGCTTCGTGTACGTGATCCTCGGCGGCCTCAGTGTCATCTACAGCTACAACCTCGACTCACCCGTGGCCAACTACCTCGACAAGACGCTCGTGCCCGTGACAGCTCACGAGAAGACAGAGGTGCGTAGCTTCCGTGGCTAGGTGCATATGCGATCTGCTGCTGTGTAGTGAGCTCAACACTGTTGTCCTCGCGTTGTTTTAGCTCGTGAGCGACGCCAAAACGTATCTCTCGGTCGCAGCGGCGTTTCTTCTCAGCGGCTCAGCCCTCCGCTTGGTGCTCGGACGCCATCTCTACCATCTGCTAGGAGAACGACGTGGCGCGATCGCATTCCTACAGGTGCTTATACAAGTCAGCAGGATCAGGAAAGTCTCGTAAAACATTTTGGCTCACCTTCTCTATCTGTCTATCTCCTCAGATCTTCAGCATCATCATCCTGCCGTTCTCCATCTTCCTCGTCATCGGCGGACAGTACATCGTCGACACGGGCACTCTGGCGTCGGCGCCGTTCACCGGGATCATCATCTTCGCGGTCGGCGTCGTGATGCTCGTGATCGCGATGCTCACGTTCGTCGGCGGCAACTTCGAGTACCGCCGCCTGCTGTCGATCTGCTGCCTGCTCTCGTTCGTCTTTGGCGCGTGTATCGTCGGCTTCTCCATCGCGTACTACGCCATGCGCAAGGGCATCCAGGAGAACCTGATCAAGCACTGGGAGACCATCCGCGTGATCCTGCCGCCGACGTACCAGGCTCGCTACGACCGTGATCAGTTTACGAACTTCATGGAGACGAACCTCAAGATGGCGGCCTACGTTGGCATCATCTCGGGGCTCTTCCTTATGCTCGAGGCGAGTGTGTGTCTGACTCTGATGCACCACTCGACGCTGCACAAGAGGCAACTGGCTCAGGACAAGGAGACGATGAAGCAAGTGCAAGCTAACGACGGCGTGAGTCCATTGCCAGGTGGTGTGAAAGTGGATCCTGGTCACCCACACGCCCAGATGCGTCGCCAGGTAAGTCCGAACTTACAGATCAGTGCTGTTTTTTTGAGACGTGAGCTAACAATTTTCGCAATTTTGAAGTGGACGGCGTACTTTGAAGTCTCCAAGCGCCGCCAGCGGATCGCGATGCGCATCGCCGCGTTCGTGTTCGTCTTAGGCGTCGCGTTCATCTTCTCGGTGCTGTGCGCGAACGTCGTGTTCGTGTCCAAGTGCAGCAGCATCGGCAAGCTGATGCAGTCGTTCAACGCGTCGCTGATCGAGAGCGCTGGTGAGTCTCCTGTCGATACGTTTCAAGTGACGAACCACTTCTCGCGTGGGACAATAGTGGTCGCGCCGTCTGTAGGCGACTCGGCTGGCCAAATGCTGCTGAACGTGTACGGCAACAAGGTGTGTGAGACTGAAGTATTTCATTTCTGGGCTTGAGAAGCTTTCGCTGAATGGATATGTGATGTGTTCTGATCACAAACTGCAGGACAGCGGCAGGAAAGCTGCAGATTTCTATCAAAAGAGCGTCTCTGGTACCAACATGAGCTTCACAATCAGTCCGCTGGATGTCACGCGCTTTCTCTGGATCGACGGATCGTGTCAGGTCAGTTGATTCTTCGTTTGCGAGTCAGCATTCACTGTTTCGGGTCCTAAATCTGTGATGTATTGTCTCATTAACCACGGAGCACAGCGCTCAGCGATGACGTTGAATGTGCCAGCGAGTCCGCTTCGAGCAGTGGAGGTCGAGACGAACACGTCCGTGGAGATCAATTCCGTCGCGTCCTCGGACCTGGCGCCACTGGCGCTGCGTGGCGTGAAAGTCAAGACGACGCTGTCCAACATCAAGTGCGCCGACGTGTCGATCGCGCAGGACGGACTGCTACTCCAGACGTCTGCGGGACAGATTGACGCACGCGACTTCACTGTGAACGGCAAGGGCAGCACTGGCGTTGACACGAAGGCCGTGCTGTATTCGGAACTGGGCCAAATCGAAGTGCAGAACGCGTCGCTTTTGGAGTGCGATCTCGACATCTCGTCTGGTGCTGGCACGATCTACCTCAGCAGCGCAGAGAGGTAAGGTGATAAACTGTGGTATACATCGGACATTAAAGCGTACCAATGGTTGGCTGACCTACGAGTGTATCTTATCTCAGTGTTGCAACTGCTGGACGCAGCCAGATCCTCGTGCGCAGCGTCTCGGGTGGGATCTCCGCGACGGACCTGCGCGCCAACTGGGTCGATCTCGTGAGCGAGGATGGCGATGTCTACGGGAGCAACATCGCCACTGAAGTGCGCCGTTTAATCCATCTTTTCTGGAAGTCGGGTTTCGTGGTGTCATGCTCACTACTGTGT